>VZRS01002109.1:238685-431265 GCA_013398055.1 Ifrita kowaldi
TTTTTTTTTGTTGTTGTTGTTGTTGCTGCTGCTGAGAAGTCATAGAATCATAGAATGGTATGGATTGGAGGGGACCTTAAAGATCATCCAGTTCCAGCCCCTTGGGGAGAACACCTTCCACTAGTCCAGGTTGCTCAGAGCTCCATCCAACCACACCTTGAACACTTCCAAGGATGGGATATCCATAACTGCTCTGGGCAACTGGCTCCAGTGCCCCACCACTCTTACAGCAAATAATCTCTTCCTAATGTCTAACCGAAACCTATCCTCTTTCAAAATCATTCCCCCTTGTCCTGTCACTACGTGCCCTTATAAAAAGTCCCTCTCCAGCTTTCCTGTAGGCTCCCTTCAGTCCCTGGAAGGCTGCTCTGAGGTCTCTGCAGAGCCTTTTCTTCTCCAGTCTGTACAACCCCAGCTCTCTCAGCCTGCCTTCATAGAAGAGGTGCTCCAGCCCTCTGATTCTCTTCCTGGCTCTCCTTCCTCCTGAGTTTCATTTTTTGTATCTTCTCAAATACTTGCTCTTATTGCTGCCATACAGTTTCCTAGTTTGCTTCCTAAACTTTAGTGGCTGAAAACTTGTGACAATTTCTGGAGATTTTCAGGGGTGCTGTTGGAAATTAAGCTATCATCTGAAAGTCTTCCTTTTTGCCCAGACTTGCTACTCACAGCTACAGATGCACCTGTGAGAACCTGAAGAGTTTTCTTACATATTTTCAAAAGGCTTCCTCTGCAGTGATGTTTTCAACTATCCAGTTCTTCCATGCAAAGTATTTTTTTTTCCTGATACAACTGTTCCTTCCACCTGAAGCCAGAAATTCTGCTACCAGTCTGTTTTATTTAGTGTTTAAGTTCCCATGGCATAAGATCAGTCTGTTCCTTTTACCACTGCTTTCAAACAGCTTATGACAAATTCTTTCACGTGCTACAGAGTTGTTATTAATATTCTCCCTTGTAACTTCCATATTTTCTTTGTTTCATTTAAAAAAAAAATCTAAAGAACAGTGCTTCCTCTATCCTCACATAGCTCAACCACGTGCTAATCCTCTAATCCTCTGACTGAGAAGTTGTTTTCAGTATTCAGTTTTGGTCCTTCAGCTCTCTCTCTCTCTCTCTTTTTTTTTTTCTTTTTCTTTTCTTTTTTTTTCTTTTTTTTTGTCACCCAGCTCAGCAGTAATACTCTGGTTCTAAGAGTCTCACTGCTGCTGTGGAAAGATGAGTAGCTGCGTCTCCTTCATGCAGATTGTGCTTCTTATTTCATGTTTTGTATTGAAGAGTTTATTAAGTGAATAGCTCTTAAAGAGTCAGACAAATCCTGAGGCAGTGTTTGCTGAAAACACCTGCTGCTTTTTAAAAGAGGTTGAAAACCTAAGGGATATAGCAACCTTAATTAAAACTCAGGAGAATTTTGAAGTCAGGAAGACACGGAGCAGCCATAAAAAGCTACTGAGGTTTGCGGCCATAAAGTCTAACATTAACTATTTCAATCTGAAGTGAAGCATAAAGTGAGAAATGTCAGTGGCTGATTTTAACAGTGCCTGATTCTCAGGAGAGAACTGAAACAGAAGACATTGAGGCGCCTAAGAAATCTCTCTTGTATGGCAGTGCCTGTTCAATTTTGTTAGTTCTACTAATAAGTTACAAAGCTCAAGCTTTGTGACTCTTCAAAGAACTTCAGTTTAACTGCTTAAAAGAGATGCTAAATCAATTTGTGAAACAGTTTTTTAAGTAACATAGTGGCAAGAATAAGTACATAAATCAGTTGTTCAGGAGCCATATTCATATATTCCAAGGATCAAGTGAGAGAGCCCAAGTGAGGCATTATTGATGGATCAGATATGCAGAATAGTTTTATTATACCATGGCCCAAATTCAGGTTTCTGGCACACTGCTTTTTACGGATATAGCTCCAGGGGAGTTTAAGAATGGCTGGTAGGGTGCCATCTGTGTAGCAGCTAACAAATACTTGCTCTGCAACAGTGTGTGATCAGCTAATAAGGTGTAAGAGCCATCATGTTCATCTCTAAATAGCCTTTTAGAAAAGAGCCCCAAACCAGAATTCTGATTACAGAAGAAAATGAAGTAGGGATAGCTGAAGCAAGTTGGCATGGACTAGATAATCTCTATTTTTCTGTGATTATTTAGTGAAATAGTACTGACTTGTTAACTGTCCAACAGTGGTAGGTAGACATCGCCTGTGTTTTTTTACATCACTGTACCTATGTAGGTTGTTTTCTATGTTATTGATACATAAAACACATGAGATTTTTTCATATGAATGAAAATAGATGCTAGCCCTCACGTTGTTTAATATTTCTTTTATAAAATCTTATGTTAAATTATGAGCATACTATTTTTCAAAATCACCTCTTTCTAGTTGATTGTAACATGTTAATGAGACTGTCACTCATTCAAAGTCAGTTTTTTAGTTTAAATAGCAGGAGTCACACTGAGATGCTAAAATGAATATATTACAATAATTGAGCTTTCAGTTTACTGAGAGCAAACAGCATGAGTGATGGACAACAACTCATCAGAAACTTTCTTTTTCTGCTTTATGCATTTGATTAATTTTTTCACAGCTTTGACACAATTTTCTCCACCCTGAACTGACTTACTGACTTCTGTGATCTCATTTCTCTATGCTCAATCTTTTCACTATAGCTTCATGCCTTCATTTTTCATGCTCTTTTTTTTTTCTTCTTCTTACCTGCTTCTTCCCATTGAATTGTTTTAGTTCATGACAAGGTTTATGAAAGCAATCTCATAAAGTGGCAAGCTAATAGCGCCTTAAATGTGCATCCAGTCCAGTACCATGTCTCTGACAAGATTTTTCAAAAGGTGCCAAAATATTTTGGAAGCTGAAATTGTGGACTCACTGATAGTTTGGTGTTGTAGACTCACATTTGTGACTCTTTCTCTGTCTTGTCTTCTTTCTAATCTCCTGCACTGAGATGTCAGGTCATTAAGGGAAAGTAGTAATATAGAAGATAAAGATAGATTTGACTCTAAAGCTTTCCTAGAGTGAAACTTTAATTAAAAAAAAAAAATTAGACACCTGTGTGTGAAAACATTGTGTGTAATGATCAATATCTAATTATAACATAATTATGGCTTCCAAATGAATGTAGACAGTTTTAGCCTAAAATACAATTAGAAAAGTAGATGCAGAGATGTTTTTAACACATCCCAATTTGGCCATTATTTTAGTATTATTTTTCCTGTAAATGAGCCTGGATTTATGCCCCAGTTACACATGATAGATATATGGTTCTAATATTATAGTAGTAAAAGTTAAATTGTAATCAGAGGTAGTATTTTAATCTATTTGCTTTTGCATTTTCAAACTACTGTCTCTACATCTGTGATCATTATGTGTTTAACCCAATTTGTAGCATTATCTACAATTTACATCCTATTACTTTAAAAGGAGTGAACTCTGGCCCCGGTGACAATATGAACAATTTGTGTTAAAGAGAGAAAGTTATAACATAGGCTCTATTCTCTTAATTAGACTGGTAGTACTGTGTTATTGATAACCTGTGACTAGGCATGTCAGATGATTTTCTGCATTATTTGTGCTTCCTGATCCAGCAGACTAATTAGAAGTCCTTAGGGAGTTCTGAACACCTTTTCCTTAGAGTTTTTATTTCCGTCCTCTAGATTTAGCTTTTAGCATAATTACAAGAGAAGTTAGGCACTACAGGAACTGTGTAGGTTGGGTAGCAACTAGATGTAGCTTCTCCTCTTTACTGCAGTAAAAATACACAGAAATAAAAGACAAAGTTCACTGAAAAGCAGATGAATCATTACACGTGCAAGCATACAGAATGGAATTTTTCTTTACCACATAAACGTTCACATGCTTGCATATTTCGACTCTTGCAGTTTATTTCTCCCAAAGTGTTTTTTATTTGCTATTAAGAGGCACAGGAAAAGGTCTCTGCATTGTCACCTACTTAAATGTTTACATTTGATTCCAAGGGCTAGTGTGGAATTTTCCAATTTCAACACCTTATATCTCTCGCCATATAGCTAGATGAAAACTGGAAGGGTTTTTCTGGGTTTCTTTTTGGTGGGGGAACTTGTATAACATCATATGAACATGAAGGCAATTCTTCTGTAGTTGTATACACCCATACGTCTGACTTCTGGATTAAATGCAAAATATTGCGTACTGCTTTTCAGAAGGAATAGAATTGGTCTGGTCACACAGTCCCAGTAAGAAAAATAACAACTCATCTATTAAAACAACATTTGTGTGAAAAAGCACAAGACATTTCCTAAGCAGTGGGTCCATTATAGTTGACCTTTTTTGCCCTGACACGATGGAGCTCTTTAACCCCAACAGGTACTGTGATCCTTTCAAATGTTCTTTCTCTGACTGATTTACTGCTTGCAGAAGTGAGAAGCCCAGGAGAGAATCCATTTAAAACAGACCACAGAAATAAATAAAACAAATGGAGAAATGAACTCAGGCTTGTTTACTGCAAAACCCTCTCTGCTTCTCTACATCAATTGATAATAGACAAAAATGGTAATATTACTGCTCTACTTCTATGAATGAAGGTCCTGTGCTACAGGCAGATGACACTAAAAGTTCCACAGTGAAAAAGGTCTTAAATAAACAAAAAAATATTTTTTGAAGCTTTGGACAGAACTCAGCACTACTTTCATTATACTTTGATAAACCTTGCTATTTGGGTCAGCCTATTGTTTTCCAAAAGCAAATGTTCAGCTTTTCAGAACTAGCTTCATAAGCCAAGAAGAAAGATTACAGTTGGCATGGTTGACTTACAGTGTCCAGAGGGGTTACTCTGCACTGCCAGAGGCAAGAAAGTTTCTCTTCCTTCCTTGCTCATTTCAAATATTGCTTCTTAATATAGTTAATCATTCCTTTTCTACAGTAAAATTGCTGCATTCAGCAGCATATTTAGCTGTTGTCCCTTGGAAAGATTAACTTCTTCATATTTATTTGGTTATCCTTACAAAGATGACATGACTACAGTTTTGTTATGGGTTTTTTTTTTTCCTGAATTACTGCTACTGGGGGTTTTTTGGGTTTTTTATGAGATCCTGAGAACTAGGACTTGTATGAAACTTTGTTTATTCTGACAGAGCTGAAACAAGATCCCAAAATAAATTCTAGCTGTTACTTGGCAATATTGTCAAAATAAACAGAATTTTTCTCAGCACGCAAATGTTCAGTATTGGAAGTATTTACTGCACGTCTACTTCCATTCTAGGTTTTAAGTAAAGACTGTGGCACTTGAATATAGATCTGTATAACAATCTGGAGATTACTCTCCTCCACCTTGTTTAATATATGATTCTCTATTCTTGAGACAGACAGATCCCTGAGCAAAAGCACGACTCACAGTATCACCCTTGTGATACTCACAAGGGGAAGGGAGTATTGTTCTAGAGCCTGTTGGAGAGGAGTGAGTATCTATATGGGGAAAGGCAAATTACACTGGGGAGATGGTCTCTGCATGCATTCTGCATTCTTGCTCAGTGATAAAGTGGCCTACAAGACTTCTGCTGATTTTTGCTGTTTGATGGAGGTGTTAAAAAGAGTAGAGCAGTATTACGTGACAAAGTGAAATTATTTTTGCTTGTAGATATTATGTTTATTAACTGGCTTCTTCTGCTGGACGATATGTAATTTGAGAGTTCCGGGAATCTGAAAACTTACACGACTAATAAGATTTTGCTGTTAGAGTGTTTGTAGACTTCCAGAGTGTAGTGTATTTGTAAACTTCATATGAAAGTAGAGTAATTTGGAAACTCACAGTACTTTCCTCTACTTTAATAGATTTTGATAAGATTTTGATAAAGCACATGAAAGTGACTGTAAATGTTTAGATTATTGCTTTTTTCTTTTTTCCTGTCAAATCTCTTATTGTGCCAACAGCGTATCAATAACCTGGTTTATTAACATAGGGATAAAATTACTGCAGTACTGCCTCAAAGGTAGTTTGTGTGAGGAGAAAGAAGAGTCAAACTCAAGCAGCATTCATTTTAAGATAAAAAGTTCAGGCAAAGACAAGATCATTCCATGAAGGAGACTTTCTTGCTCCACGCTTTAAGCAGTGCTTGAGACTTAGTTAGAAAACTGCAGAAGATCATTTCAATTCATGCTAAAAAAAGCCCTTGAAATCCAGAGCATTGCGTAAATACAGCCAAATTAGGACTAGAAAGGGCAGTCAACACTCTGCCCAGATTTTTCTATTGTCCATGCAGAAGCCAAATTAGAAAGTGAGGCTGATACCAAACTTAAGCAACCTCTTGAACTAAATGAAAAATGTAGAAGTGATCTATTGCACTTCCATTTCATTGACAGTAGCTCTGAGACTCACAGCTCTGTTATAGATTAGTGCCACACTTGGCCTGTAGCATGAAGGAATATAGTCTTGGAGAAAAGGATTATTCTGAGACTAGTTGTTTGTTAAGGTAGAGAAAAAAGGACAAACAGCTACTCATATTCTAGTGATGGTTTGCTGGGTCATTTCTGCTCATCATAAAGTCTTGATAGGAAAATAACAAAGTTAAAATCTATATCTAAATGCAAAGCTTTAGGCATGGATAACTGGTCCAAGATCTTTCACGGTGTGTAGTCCGTTATCAGTATAGATTTATTTTACCCAGGCCTTCGGTTTAACGGTGACATTATTCTTAACTCTCTGTATAACTTATTTGGCCAATTAAGCATGTTGATTTGGTAAGCTACTGCCTTAATAAAGTTGATTAAAAAGGCCTAATGAAATAAACCTGGAAATCTTTAATTTATCTGACAGTACTTATAAGTAATCAGGACTAAATCAACAGTTAGCTAAAAAGACCCAGTAATAAAGAGCAGGCACTGGGATTTATCTTCCAGTTTGCAGAGATGAAGCACGCAGTTTGCAGAGATGAAGCAGGCAAAGTGACCACCAAAATGATGTTGTTGTTTCCATGAAAGCGCCAGGAGAGCAGATGATGAAAAATTGCAGGTACATAAAGCTGTTGCTATGGCGTTCAATTCTTGCACCACTGTGTCTGGATTTAGTGCCTTATACTGAAGCCTTAGACTGAATTACAAAATCATATATTCCAAATGCTGCTTATCATTTCAACAGAGCCTAGTAATAAATGACAGGAAAAGCATTACCCATCCAAGATATGTACCAGTGGATGCGCAAAGATTGAATTCAGACATTCTAAAATGCTCACTTTTTTTTTTTAAACTGCCATTTGTCTCTCCTAACATATATATCCAGCTTGTAATTCCAAGGCACAAGGTGGTGTTGGAAGACCAGATTCAGAGGCTGTGAGCAGTTAGGGATAGTGACAACATGAGGGAAGGATATACAATACGTTTGCAGATCTAATCAAAATCCATGCTTTATGGCAGAGGGGAAAAGAGAAAGCAATTAGAAATGTAAACTTTAAATATCTCTGTGATGTCGCAGGTTTAGTACAGCACAGCCATATATGCAATGCAATACCACAGAAGACATTGCTAACAAAAGAGATTGTCAAGTGGACTTCTGAGGAGTCACAATTCCAGCCGCTCTGAGACAGAGAAATGGGGACAGGCAGATCTTTCTAAAAGAGAACAAATGATGGCACCAACACCTTTCCTTGACTTGCTTTGACCTTTCCTCATTCTTTTCTATTTTATTTTTTAATTTCCTCAGTATTGATATGTTTTGCGCTTGGCGTTCCCTACCTTTCCCCTTTCCTGGAATCTTACATCTTCTGGTTTCTTGACCATCCTCATTATTACTTTTAACCTTTCCACTTTCAATTTCAGTTATGCCCTTTTCCTGCTCTCTGGTTCTTTTCCCTAAGTCTCCTCTAGCCTTTTTCTCATCATACAGTCTTTTCTCATTTTGAAACAAAAATCTAGGGCAAGTTTCAATTTCTTTATTTTAACAACAGCTTCATCCTCCAGAATGGCCTTCAAAAGCCATCTTGCCCCATCCAAGTAACTTGAGAGTACTTTTGCAGAGCTGATGTTTAAATGCTGTCATCTCATTTAGATCACTTTTTCTCTTGATCCCTTCTCGGGGATTCCCCAATTTTTGTTTCATCCAGCCTACATGATATCTCTTTACATCAGCTGTCCCAGACAGAGTTTAATGCAATAATGACTTCCTCTGCCAAAACTCATAAGGACACAGAAATATTCTGTGTGTACATCCGATGTGAAAACCAAAGAGATAAGCAGGAAAAGTAGGGTTTTTTTCTGTCCATGCATACATGGTTTTCCCATCTAAACATTTATAAAATGTTTGGAGCTATGTAAAATGCAGGTTCATGACCCCAGTCCAGTTTTGGACTGTGTGAAAATGTTACCTTTGAGTAAAACAAGAATAAATTCATTTATTCTGTTATGCGCTTTTAATGGTATCTCTCTCTCTCTCTACTGCATAGTGGTCATGATCAAGGCAACAAACTAAAAGAAGTTTCACACTAGAAATTAGAAATAAAGATATTGCCTAAAGTATTTTGAAAAGACAAAACTTTAAAATCTAATCACAAAAAACAAAAATCTCCTGAGATCTGAAAAGATATAATGTAATTTGTAGATAAACTAGTTTAGCAGTGTAAATTTAATGTATTAGATTTTATCTGGCAATTTATGGCCACAGCTAGGGACTTATAAAGCAAAATAATCTAATATTATATCATACTTCAATCAAGTTTAATCTTCTGATAGTCTTCGCAAATACTTATGTGAAGGTTTTGTAGAACTATGATTTTTGTGTTTAATTGTACCAAAAAAAGTTAAATTAACTATGCCCTGATTGTCTGTACAGTTCAAAGAAATTCCCCATCCTTTCTTCAAAAGTCTAAAACTTGAGACGTGTCTGTGCCTTTGTCTCAGTGATTGAAACTTACCTGTTTCATTGTATAGTAAGGAATTGTTAGTGTAGTAAAGGAACAACAGGGAAATAAAGAGGAAAAAGAATAAGAAATGTGGAAAAAAGGTTCTCATATACCAACAACACTTGGCACATTCAACATTTTACTAAGGTAAATTAGAACGGCCACAGAATTTGGTCTAATTTTGCGCAGAAGTATGGATTAAGTGATTACTGTTTTCATAGAAATGTTGATAATATAGTAAAAACATGTAAAGGCACTTGCAAGAAACAGAATAGTGACAGGAGACTTTCAGAAATACCTGAAGATTTGTTTAATTTGAAGAGTATATTGAGATTGCAATTTGCTAAGAGCAACGCTACTGCTTCCCAGTTTTACATTTTACTAGGTATTTTCCACCTACTGCAATAACATATGATATCTCAGCAAAAGTGAATTAATTTTTGCTACTTATGCTTGTAATCTCAGCAGTCTAGAAGTGCTGACAATGTCTCAGTTTACATCATGAGAAGGTGGGAGGAATCCCTGGAGAGCAGCTTCTATGTGCAAGACACTGACATTTGCACTTTCTTCAGCAGCTTCAGGTTTCATGAGAGGAACATTTAGCACAGGGCTGTTCCACGTGATTGTACCGATATGAGATGTTCAGCACTGATACTACACTATGGATCTGTGGAAGACCTTTACAGCAGAGGACATGAAGCATCAAGAAACTCTCATCAAGAAAGGAACTCTGGCAATTCAGAAATTAGTTGCAATTTGCATATGGGAAGCTTCAGCTTCACAGTCCTGCAGGCACCTGTCTAAAAAATGAAATATTTTCAAGTCAGTGAAAAGAGGTTCAGGAATCAATTTTGAGGCAAGTTTTGTTGCTGTTTATTCAAATTAGACACTTCTGTTGTGTGTGAAGTCAGAAAATGCTTGAAAATGACGCAGTGACTATTTTTCACTCACGAGCTCATAAGCTCCACCCAAAAAGACAGTCAACTTGCATTATTTTCTTGATTTTTCTTCAAGGCAAGTGTTGGTGCAACAGCAGTGCATCTTTGCCTTGAGTGGTGCCATGCAGCTGAAGTCATCTGAAGTTTAACAATGGAATGAAATATGTTTATATTATTTCTGTTATTTTACAATCTACTCTGCAGTGCTTTGACTTACAGAGACAAAATGTGAAATTAAAACATATTTACAGAACAAAATTTAGCTGCAAAGATTGCACTGGCAGGGTAACAAGTTTTGGTACAGTAAGATCTGCTTAGCTGTTGTTGAAGACTAATGCCATTCATATTATCACTGCAGATTTTCCCTGCAAAATTTCTGTAGGTGAGGATTTTTGTCTGTAGAAATCAAAGAAATTCATCCACCTTTTGCTTCTGTCAGAATCCCAAGTGGGTTGTCCCCCTCCTGTCTCACTTGGTTTTGGGATGCCTGGGCTCAGGGCGTATTTCAGTTGTCTGCTCTTGAGACATCCCAGCAGGGACCTCCTCCTGGACTCAGGAGACCTTTCAGAGCTCTGGCCATTAGCCCTGTCCCTGCCCCAGCCACAGACATCACTGCCTTGATCCACTGCTCCAAGCACCTGGCCTGCTATGCTAAGGAACTTTGTGGTGGTATGTTAAGAAAATTTGAAGTGTTACAGAACAAAGTGCTATGCTGAGTTGGTCAGCCCAAAAACTAAGTGGCAAGAGGTTGCTTACTGGAGGCATATCAATCTGTAGCTCAGAAAAATCATTGATTTTTTAAAGCTGGAAGGGTATATTGAGAAGAAAATTTGCAATGTTTGACCTGTTTTTATACCTTTCTCTAAACATCATTTTCTTAAACTGTTACATATGAAGTGGGATGGATCTTTCAGTTAGACCCAGTATTGGCTTTTCTGTGTACAGTAGTACAGGTGGGAATCTCAGCGCACTGCTGCTGATCTGTGGAAGTGCAGAGATCGCCTAACAGAATGAAGATGAGTTCCTAAATTCAGGTCTCCAAACTTTCCATGCTTCTTTGCCTTACTCTGATGATACTTGAAGTGTGCCCCTTCTCTGCTTCTCCTTTGGTTATCCAGTATCAGCTCTGATAGGCCATGTCTCAGACATTCCTTGTTTTCATGATGATTTGCCCTAAGAATGTCACTGTTATATGATAAAGTTCTCCTCTCCCTTATGTTAGTCTTATTTCACAGGTAGCAAAGGCGGGAAAGAAACCTCACAAAAGTAGATTGTGATCTCAGGCTTAGAACTGCACCAACAAAATTTAGTGTTTCCAAAAGCAAGAATTTTGTTGACATCAGATGTGACTCATACTTCTGATGTGATTTTATTCATAAGAAAAATGTTAGAGACATCATTCATAAAGGTAGTTATTCTGCAACAGTGCCATTGTTTATTTTTTGGCAAAGTTGGCAACATGTGAAAGAACATACAGATTTATAGGACAATTTCATATTGTTACACTGGCTGACCTCAGTCAGTTCTAGCACTTCTTTCTGTTCTACAGTTCGGTCCTGTCCTTAAACACCTTTATCTCAAGGTTCTCTTTGTCTCTCCTTCACATGCTTTAGCTTTAGTTTCTAAAGCTGAAATACTGATCATTTTCATTTAGAGGTTCCTGAATATTTTATTATTACATTTCAGTGGGACATCTGTGCTAGCCAGATATTGGTCTACCACCAGAGTTTAAATGTTTCTCCCTGAGCTGTCGCACATGACAACATTACCAGAATTTAAGGTAATTCTTCATTCTTTATTAATTCATGTTGAAATGACATATTTTAGAGCTCTTTTACTAAATAGATAATTTGATGTCGTTGAAACAGGCTGCTGAAGAAAGTGTTAAGTGGAAGAAAGTTGCACATTAAACAAAAGCTTCCACTATGTGGAAGGTAGCTGAAAAACAAGTATCCAGAAAAGCTGGGTGAAGCAAGGGGATTATCAACACTTGTGATCAACACAAACAAGATTTTAAAATATCTTCACTACAAAGTAATCTGCCTTTAAAGAACAAAAACTAGCAAATAAAAACAAAAAAACCCTGAATTATCTTAATGTGAACAAGCACATGCTGTTTCAAAGGACGGAAATATAAGACTTAAGACTTTTTTTCAAATAATGTGTAAATCTAGGCTATGAGGGAGGTTAACACTGAAGTTAAAATTGTAGTAGTGACATGCTGTAAATGACACATGGCCCTACATCTTATTTTCAGGACCAATTTCGGCATATTCTAATGTGCTTATGTCAAATTACAAGGAATGAGATTTAGACTCCTTCCTCATTAAATACCCACAGAAGACTGCCAGGAATTCATTAAGCAATCTGCTTGGTTAGCACTCTGGCCGTGTCTGTGTGTAGTGCAGTTTCTTTGAAATTGTTACTTCCTGCTGTCAGTGGTTGTGTATCTCAAGCATTCTGTGAATAGATAAAGATGATAGGTCAATGTGGCCACTAAATAAAAATAAAAGGCAAAGATTTGTGCAAAATATAAAGCCTCACCCTTGCAAATGCTGAGAAGAGGTGTGTGTTCTAGAGATAATTCCAAATGCTTTTCATTGTTGGGGAGATGCATCTGCCTTCCTCAATGGTCTTGAAGCAAAGCCAAACTATTTGTCTTGAGCTAACTGGGATCTGACTTTTTCTTCAAAGTATGAACATGTAAATTATGCCATTTGTTTTTGGCAAACCAGGATTAGAATGCGTAAACATCTGTGGCTAGTTACACTGGTAGCCCTGAAAAGCTGTTCTTAGTAAGAACTCATCTGTCTCAATTCATATTGCAGTGGCAGTACTCTGGAGGGGACACAGGACTCTGAAAAGCAAGGGGTTGGACCAGAAGGCCTTGAGTGGTTTCTTCTAACCTCAATCATGTTTTGATTCTATGAAGTTTAAACAAATGGTTTATGGACTTGTATCTGGTACTGTGTACTAATTGACATTATAATTAATCCTGTTGTCCAAAGATTCGATGTTATTAGCTGTGTGGATGGGAAATCACATTTTTCTTGTGGTTTCACAGGGCAGATATGAAGCTTCTGCTAACGTGCATTTACATTTCCTACTTATTTGGTCTTTTTCTTATTTGGTCTATAGTCTAAGATGAGAGATTTTATCTGGTCAATCAGCTTTTATTAGTATCTGGGAGATTATTTTTTGAGAGGTAAGTCAAGCACTTCACTTTTTTTCCTATGGCTGTGACTGGTGATGATAAAATGCATATGTTCATTAGGAAACTGGGAGAATCATAAGGAATATTGAATCTGCAAATGTGGAAGACATGATATTTTTAGGACCTTAATGTCTCTTGGGCAAAACTTACTTTCAATCCATATTTGAACCAGTGCCCATTACTTGAATTTTGTTTTGTAGAGAGCTGTTGCCGTGTCAAAACTCTCAAAATCTGGACTGCAGCTAGCTTAGTACTAATTAGACCTTCAGAGGTGTCTGGAATCTGAACAGACTTTTATATGGTGCACAGAGATATCGTCAATCATTCAGCAGAGATTGCATTCAGTTCTACCTCAGCAGATTTTTATACTCCAGCAGCCTTGCTGTTTATAGATGCCTGTATAAGTGAATCTCTCAGTAGAAGAGTCACAGAATCATAGCATATTCTGAATTGGAAGGAAATAACAAGGATCATGGAAGTCCAACACCTGGCCCTGCACAGAACAGCCCCAAGACTCATACCATGTGCCTGAGAGTATTGTCCAAAATCTTCTTGAACCCTATTGGGGTTTGTGCTGTGACCACTTCCCTGGGGAGCCTGTTCCAGTGCCCAACAACCCTCTAGGTGAAAAATCTTTTCCTAATATCCAGCCTAAATCTTCCCTGGCACAGCTTCAGGCCATTCTCTCAGGTCTTGTCACCAGTCACCAAGAGAAGAGATCAGTGTCTGTCCCTCCTCTTCCCCAAATGAGGAAATTGTAGACTGTGATGAGGTCTCCCCTCAGTCTCCTCTTCTCCAGGCTGAACTGACCAAGTGCCCTCAGCCACTCCTCATATGGCTTCCCCTCAAGGCCTTCTCCATCTTTGTAACCTTCCTTTGGACTCTTTCCATTAGCTTTATATCTTTCCTACACTGTGTTGCCAAAAACTGCACACAAGGTGAGGTAGCACCAGCACTGCAGTGGAGCAGGACAATCACAAGTAAGGATCTACAAGGTCACCTCTTCAAAGCTGCTGTCCTCTTGCTCTAAGTAACGCAAACCTTTTTGTTATGCATTGTTAGCTTGCATACCTATTTATCTATGCTATTGTGCATCTTTTCTAGTTTGTTTTTTTAATTTCTCCTGCAGGCATCTTCTTTTGCCTCAAGGTGGTTCCTGGATAAGTCCATTTTACCACACTAGTGGCATATCTGGTTTTCTACATCTTCAAGCACTTGACGTTTGTGTTTAGAAATGCCAATCATTTTGTACATTTTTATGGGTGTATTCAGCATCTGAGAGTCTTCTGCTTTCCCACTTTTGCCTTCATACACACACACACAAAAAAGGGTGTACAAATAAGAACCATTCCCACTCATTTGATAGTACACAGAAATCTTCACATTAAACACACATGACTTTTGCAGTGGTCAGTGAGACTTATTAGGGCAAGTTTAAATTATGAACACACCTTTCTTCTAAGATCATATAAGAGTCATGTAGATGTTGGGCACAAGGGGCTGCCCACAGATTTTCAGTAGAAATAGTGAATGACAATTTTTTTAAGTTTACCTTTTCTGAGGACACATTATTCTCATTTAAAGGCCAAAACTATCCTATCCTTAAAAAAAACCCCAAAAAACCCAAAAAACTTTAGAGTAATAAAATCCCCCTCTTCATTTACTTTACTCATGGGAGACATCCCATAATTCTCAGTTTAGCCTACTACGGTGAGCTGTTTGCTCTAAACATAGAGCAGAAATACAGGTCATTTGAAGCAAGAGTCTTAAGAAAAATGCTATTGTAAGAAAGTATTTGTACTGAAAAGAGTCCCTAGGAAAAATTAAACAGATAATTTTCAGATATAATTTAAGTGATCCTATGTTCATCCACTCTGATATTGCATCAATGTGTTCCTTAACATAAGCACAGTTCTACTGTATGCAAAATTTGTCTAAACTATTAAACTGTTTCAACTGATGTTTATCAGCAGATTGTGAAAAGTATGTCTGTGGTATTCTGTCCTAGCCTCCAGCAATATGTAACTCAAAGTCAAGGTGAACCAGAGGCAGTATTTGATTTTAACAATCTTTGTCAGATTACTTCTTTAAGAGCTTTCCTAATCATTGTTATTTTGCAAAATAGTTGCCTGTTCTTGTATCTTTGTATGTTCTTTTTCTGTTTAGGTCTTTAAAAATTAATGATTAAAAAAAACAAGCAACTCCTCTGAGAGTTATAATTTTAAGAACATATAACTGAGGTGTCATTTTTTTAAAATTTAACGACTATATTTTTTTTACCTTTTCTCCCTGTTCCGTCCTCAATAAAATTATAAGTAGCAGAAATGCTGTTATGTTTGCTGAGACTTAGCAAAAAGCTGTTCATGTAGATGAACTTAAAAGGAATCAAACAACATAGCTGCATATTTAACTAAAGGTGCTCAAATGACTTTTGTCCTGAAAAACAAAAGTCAAGTCAATGTACTTTAAAATGCAATACATGCACTCATTATGGATTCAGATAATCCATCACACTCTCTGTTCTGTCTCTATTTTTTTTTTTTTTTTTTTTTTTTTTTTTTTTTATGATTTTTCTTGTTTGTGTTTTTTTTTTTTTTTTTTTTTTTTTTTTTTTTTTTTGGTCTTAAGAGATTTGCATGCTTGGGTTTGGTTTTACTTTATTTTGTAGTTCAGAAGGTCAGATTTTACTGGAGGTGAAACTGGTTTACTTTTCACCTAGAGATTACCAAACACCGGTGCCTTTGTCTATTAGGAGCAGGTTACAAGGGAGAACCAAGGCATGCAGCAGTCTATGCAGCAGTTCACACAGGCAGGTGCACATGTTTTTCTGTGTTGCACTAATTGTGCCGAACAGAGAATGATTTAGTGAGGTTAGGTTAAAAGATCAAAATGACAACTAACTTTTCTGTATCAATCTGACTGCATTTTTGTGTATATCTTTTTAATATGCCAGACAATTGATTCATACCTCATCTGACATCACTGCAAGGACAAAGATCTATGTTGTAGGTCTGGAAAAATTCAGTTTCATCAGTTTCATCTATGCTTTCAAAAAGTGCTAAGCTAGCTCTGTACATCCACTGATGTTTTAAGACCATTAATTAAATGTGGCAGGCATCTGATTACAGCTTTGTTTCTCTCATGTTGACCTCCAGATAAGTCTGCATCACTTAAAATTTTTTTATCCTCTATTTTTTTAGATATGTACAGCATTTTTCTTGATTCCCTCATCTTCTTATCACAATCTACATGGACTATGATCAGACATGTTGATTACAGAGAATGTGCATGACATATAGAAATGTCATACTACAGTGACACTGGGCTCTTAAGACCTTAATTAGCATCTCAGTTCCAAGATTTGGACATTTTACGAAAAAAACCTCTTCATTTTTATGTTAACTTTTAAACAGGGTACTACTCTATGTTTTAATGACAATTGCAAATATTTACTTGCATTTTATCCCCCAAGAAGTAATCCTTTCCACTGTGGCTCCATTTCAGAGTCTTTAGTTTTCCACATTTTAATCACCTTTACTGAGTTTTAGTGGTGCCTATGAGGTGAATAATTTATCATACTCGAAACCAAGGCAAAGAAGCAGAGTAAATGATCCTTCACAATTAGATTTAGAAGGTGACTTTAAAATCTTAGGGGATTGCTCAATATATTAAAAGTAGTCAATTTAAAAATTTAATTAGAAAGGTAGAGCCTGATTTTGTGTGTTTTACCTGTACTTTAGGTTCACCCTGAAGAAGATTTCAATAACATTTGCTCATTTTTATGCATCTGTGTTTTTAAGATTCTCTTCTTTATAATGGATCTGCTGCTTCCCTTTTCAGATAGACACAAGACTAAATACACTCAGGCAAAACAAATACAAAGCCATTAGTGAAAGGGCACATTTTTGAACAGTCAATTAGGATCGTCTGGTCTATTTAAATTCTAGCCAATTTATTTCCCTTACACATTTAATTCATTAGAACAAGTTAGAGAAGTTGAGGACTCTATATAATGATCTTCTGAATCTTTTTCCTTACAGAGATAATCTTACAGAGATGACCTTAAAACTTGCACCATGGTATACAAACATATTTCTATTATTGATGAAAGAAAAGAATATAAGATTATTCTTATACAGGTATTGGATGTTTTGTATTGTTTTAAAGGTATCATGTCTCTCTTCAATATACAAAAAAAGGCTAATGGCAAATATTACCTCACTGTTTTTTTTTCACGAGAGGTTGAAAGCATGGTGGTAGTTCAGCACTGGTTTTTGTTGGTAATTATTAAGTGGTTTAATAAGTTGTTTATATGGAAAAATCTGTACCCTTGTAGATAGAATCATAGAATCTTGAAACTAAACCCCAGCTCCCTCAGCTGCTCTTCTTAAGACTTGTGCTGCAGAGTCTTCATCAGCTCTGTTGCCCTGCTTTGCACATGCTCCAGCACCTCAATCAATCCCTTCTTGTAGTAAGGGCCCAGAACTGAACACAGGATTTGAGATGTGCCCTCACCAATGCAGAGGGACAAAAACTGCCCTAGTCCAGCCAGCACACTATTGCTTTTTGACCACCTGGGCTGGCTCATGTTTAGCTGGCTGTTGACCAACATTCACAGACCTTTTCCTGACAAGAAGCTTTCCAGTCACTCTTCCCCAAGCCTGTAGCATGGGCTGGTTGTGACCCTAGTGTGGAACCTAGCACCTCACCTTGTTGAACCTCATACAACTGGCCTCGGTCCATGGATCCAACCTATCCAGATCCCTCTGCAGAACCTTCCTACCCTCCAAAAGATCAACACTTCCACCCTACGTGGTGTTGTCTGCAAACTGACTGAAGGTGTGCTTGACCCCCTGGTCCAGGTCATTGATGAAGATATTAAACAGGGCTGTCCACAATACTGAGCCTTAGGAAACACCAGCAGTAACCCACTGCCAGCTGGATGTAGCACCATTCACCACCACGCTTTGGGCTCAGCCATCCAGACAGACAGTTTTCTATCCAACAAGAGTACTCTCATCCAAGCCATGAGCAGACAGTCTCTCAAGGAAAATCCTGTGGGAAATGATGTCAAATGCTTTATTACAGTGTAGGTAGACAACATCCACAGCCTTTCCCTTATCCACCAAAGATGTCACCTTGTCATAGAAGGAGATCTGGTCAGCCAAGCAGGACCTGCCTTTCATAAACCCAGGCTGGGCATGATCCTACGTATTGTGCTGCATGATGGTACTCAAGGTGATCTGTTCCATGACCTTCCTGAGCACTGAGGTCAGACTGACAGGTCTGTTGCTCCCTGGATCCTTCTTCTGGCCATTCTTGCAGATGGGTGTCACATTTGCTTACCTCCACTCAACTGGGACCTTCCCTATCAGGATGCTTGATAATGGATGGAAAATGGCTCCATAAGCTCTTCCACCAGCTCCCTCAGTACCCTTGGGTGGCTGCTGTCTGACCCGACAGACTTGCGAGCGTCTAAGTGGTGCAGCAGGTTAGTGACCTTTTCTGCCTTGGATTACTGGGGCTTCCTTCTGTTTCCCATTTCTGTCTTCCAGCTCAGGGCCCAAGTGTCCTGATAACAATTGGTTTTACTTTTAAAGACAGAGAAAAAGGAGGTATTAGGTACCTTAGCCTTTTCCTCTTCCTTTGTTACTATGTTTCTACCTAAATCCACTGAAGGACAGAGATTCTCCTTAGCCCTCTTTGTGTTGCAGATGTGTTTATAGAAACATTTTTATCACCTTTTATGGCAGTAACCGTATTGAGTTCCAGCTGAGTTTTGGCTCTTCTAATTTTTTTCCCTGTATGACCTCATGACATCCTTGTAGTCCTCCAGAGTTCCCTGCTCCTTCTTCCAGTTTGTTTCTGGTGCTATTTCTGTGGAGAAATATTCTATGGCTCACCTGGAATGTGATTATTCAATCTGTTTTCAAACTGAATTGAAGTACTTTTATCTTGAATAACACAGAAAGGCACAGTGGTTTTGGTTTGTTTTTTTTCTTCAACTGCTGTAAATAGCCTTTGAATTTCACCTTTTGAAGATGACATCAGACTTACCAATTTTTTCTTAACTATCTTTAGAACTAGGAGAAGATTGATTCCTTTAATGTCAAGCATTATAGAGAAGCTAACAGGTCTGGAGAGTTGCAGTGCTAAATAGCATTAGAAATAATATACACAGCTTCACAGTGCTTCTAAAATTATATTTTTGCTAATTTAGAAGGGATAAGTGAGACCATTTAAACATTCCTCTCAGTATCACTGCCAATAAAGCTGACCTTTCTTCAGGAGAAAGCCTTATTTTTAGAAGCTAAACTCCATCAAATTTGTTTTATAAGCCATCTTACCCTAGAATTCAATAAAAATTTAAATAAATAGGAACAATAATAATTGCTTTTACTGGGAAACTTTATGATTTTCTTTCAGGAAGAAAAGCAAAATACCCGTTCTGTGAAAGAAATAATTAATTGTAGCTCCATAGGATATTATTTTCATGCTTTTTAGCTCGAGGTTGCAGGTATCTCTTTGGGGAAGGGTATGCATCATTACCAATTATAAATCATGTTTAATACATCTTATTTGAATGAAACATGTATCACTAAGAGTGAGCTATTGGAACCTTTTGAAATTTTTTAAAAAATATTCCTTGACTTCTGCTAGATCTAAAATTTTGGACAAAGTCTAACCTAACATTTATCCCCAGCTGAGTAAGTTCTATTGAAGCTTGTGACAGAAACTTTTCTACAAGAATCCTGTGGGAAGATGTCCACATTCTATGGGACCTTAGTGAAATTACATAAGTGTCCATGTGTTTATGTATTTTAAGATATCTTTGTGATCCGAGAAAATAACATTGATTCTTTATTTGCCATGAGATAATTTTGAGGCAAATCCCCCATGTGGTACTAAATCTATTTTAAAACCTCAAAATAGTTTCTCAAAATGGCCTAATATGTTTTCTCTCATGATAAAACTAGAGAAAATAAATGGAGTTACACCAGTATATGTCAAGTGTTTTATATTCTATATTTATGTGATTTTAAGAGTATGAAAGGCTACACAAACAGAAAATCAATCATAAGTTCTGAGCAACTGAGATAAAAAAGAAATAAATTTTTTAGAAGTTCAGCTGATGAAAACAATTCAAAGCATGTTATAGGACTTGAAAAGAATTACCTGCCATGTGAATGTGTAATGATTACTTTGTCTTCTAAAACTGCAGCTATACTAAAATCACCAAGTGTGATACATGTGTGAGTCAGCTTGTTAAAGCATCCAGAGCCTTCTCAGCATTTCAGTAATCTCCTTGTGGGATCTCAGTGGACATAGTGCAGTGGTTTCTTCCCCTCACTTGTTGTGGTTTGGTATTTTGGGTTTGTGTTTTCGATTTTTCAATGTGAAGGAGCAGGGATGCATGAAAGAAAAAATGCCAGCCAAAAGAAAACATAATTGCAGCAGCTGGAATAAATTATTGCCAGTCAAGATGGCTTGGAGGGTGGAGACATGGGAATACCTGTTTCAAGGCTGTGATAGATTTTAGAACCTTTCCCATTGTGGAAACCATTTGAATTTTTTTGAATCAAGTTTTGAATTTTCTGTATTCAGTGGAGTAAACAGATTAATTAACCTTTCTTACCTGTGAAATTGAAACTTTCATAAACTCAGAGGAAAACAGAGGCAGTATCCATACGTTACATAGGTCAAACAAGTAGTCCTGAGTTACCCAAGACACAGAATTATTGCAGCAGAAGAGACTGGTTTTAATATGCCAGCTGTACTGTTCAACTAAAACTAGTGGGCTAACTTATTATGGCAGTATTTTACTTAAAAAATGTCCTGGGGTGATATGCCAGTTCTGTGCTACTTCGCTATAACAAACAACCCTAAATAGTGCTCTGACATTTGTGAACAGATTCAATTATTTTATCATCACTGAAGTCAACTGCTATTGTTGGGTTTTAATGTGAAATGCAGGTTTACTGATGCCTAGCTAGCAGGCCATACCTAAATTCACAAAATACTGCTTTCTTGTTATTAACATGGGTTTGCTTATTATCTGTGAAAAAATTTGCCAGGCTTGCTGAGGAGAATTGATGACCCTGGTTGAGCAAGAATGTGAGCCAAGCCCCTTGCTGATCTTTGCACTTGCTAGAGCAAGGGCTGACACCTGAATGGAATCTGGGGTGAAGCAGAGGCCTCACAGCCCGCTGTGTAGCAGTGAGGCACAGAAGAGCACCGGCATCTCTGTAGCAGCCAGCAGCCTCACTCCCCCTTCACTAGGCATAACAGGTCCATAAGCATAACTGTGAAGTTGAGCTTAGTGAAAAGCTGAATTTGTTTATTTAGTTTGACTTGCTGTCTTGGTTTAGTTAATCATTGGCTAGCCTTAGTATATCAAATGTGAAAGCATTTAGTGCATTTATTAACAATAATTCCAAATCTGAATTTTTGTTGCTTCAATAAACTGGACTATCTGTGAATCTGTGATTGTGAAAGATCTTGTTGACTGCAACTGGATTTATAGTGCTGAATTTGCTGCAGTAAGAAACTATACTCATCCTCATCCAACCCTCTGAGGACAAGTTGAAATGCAAAAGAGTTTATTTTCTGCCAAATTCCTTTACTCTTAAAACACCAATATCAGGAGAACTGTGTGTCTGGAAACAACTAATTTCTGCAACTCATAAAAGCATGCTACCTTCAACACGTGAAAGTATGCTTCAGTAATGGCACCGACAATTTTGAATTTTAATCTTTGCAAAACAAGGCCAATAAGAAAAACTGCTTTCAGAGGCTGAAGTTATATTGGCATTTGTGGTTCAGGTAAATAATATTTTATCAGTCCACGGGCAAATACTGCATTTTTTATCTTTATTTCCTAGTAAAGTAAATACTGAATTTAATATGAAGCTACCATTGTGACAAGGTAAAGATGCTTACAGCAAAATTAAATTGTAACACAGACTGTGATTCAAACCCAGATCCGTGATTGCTTTGGTGAAATTCAGTGACGCGAGAAGTCTGTATGGGGTCTGAAGTTGTAAGCCCAGACACTGGCCTTGAGTATTTTATAATACAAACCATGCCTCTAGCGCCAGGTAAAGGTGCAAATAACTTCTACAGATATCCTGTATTTCTTCATACCTGCTTGCTTAGAATACAATCTTAGGGAACAAGTATTTTATTCATTACTTTGGAGTTTTTCTTTTTTTTCTTTTTTTTTTTTTTTACTGCTCGTAAATAAAACATACTTCAAAGCATAGAGGAAATTGAAGTCACTAAGAAGTTACTTCTAATCCTTAACTTCAACTTTTTCTCAAAATTACACTTGAACTATGACTTTCATTTGTAGACAACATTTAATATACTATTCCTTGATAATTTTATCTCTAATACAATAAAGGCTTACTTTAGGAATAAAGCTTTGCATTCTGGTGAATAATGGGAAAATATGGCTATTTCATGTAAAAGGAAAACATGAACACATTTTCTGCTAAACATGGCTAGAACCAGTACAGGACTTCTAAACTGAGTATGATTTTGTATCTCAGTAAAAGTCTTGAGATTAATTGAGGAAGAGGATACTAATTCTGAGAAATAAAGTACATTTTTAGTAAAACAAGTATATAATGAGAATTTTTATTGATTTCTTTGGTCATATTTTTGCAACTGATGATGTACTGGATGAAATAGTGATGGCTATAGTAATTTCATACTGCACATCAATGCCAGAACTTAGCAGTATGAATCTTACTCCTTGGGGCAGTAAAACCCTAATTACATAACTGGAGTTTACCTCAAACCACACTAAGCAAGAGAAATGTGATATTATAGATAAATCTAGGTTATTAAATCTGTTCACATATTTTTTAAAAGCCATTGATCTAAATTACTGCAATTATACTAAGGTCACATACTACCTTATGTCTGTATTAAGAAGACAGCAGACACTAAAAAGAGTGAGTTGTGGTTGATCTCAATGAACCTCTCTCAAAAGCACGACATCCCAAGCCATGAACAAAACCCAGCCTTTCTTTTGTGCCCGTACATTTGTCCTGTCTGTGGAAATGGAGGTATATTTTCACTGAATGGGCTTATGTGAAAACATACACATGCAGCACAGAGTAAACCTTAGCAAAGAACAAGGTACAAATTTACTTGTTTTGCTTTTTCACTTGACAGCTACTCATTTATTTATTACCTGTTCTTTTATTCTCACTAATTATAAAAGTGACTGTAATAAGAACTTGAAATCCTTCATGTCAGGAAGCAGGCTCTTAAAAAAATCTAATTTTAAAGCAGCAGCATAATTGAGCTACTCAGATGACGATTCCTTGAAGATCTGAAAACAATTGCAATTTATCTTGAAGGCAAGTGATTCTGTACTTGATAATCATCGTGTGTCCATATTTTTAAGCGAGGCTTTTGTTTCACACTGAGATGGCCAGCTTCATAATCTCTTCATCCTAATATGCAGACAGTGAGCAGAGATTTCTTCCAGCTCTCAGACAACAGAAAAATTGATTTGACAGGGTGTTGAACACTGATTTTAGTAGAATATTCAGTATTGCCCTTGTACTTTCTTAAGACAGTCCCAACTGTATAACACTGGTTAGAACCAAAACCACAAGGCCTGAAGTTCTCTAGGCAGATTTTCTTTAGTAACTTGGTAATTCTGGCAGAGCTTTTTAGGCATCTTAATTTTAATCTTCTTCCGGCAGCTGGCATTCAGAAATCCCGGGCATGATGAATTCCTACCTCCACAACTCCACTCAAAAATTTGCTTTTATCAGGTTCTTCACTCATCTCCTTAACCCAGAGGTACTCAATAAAGGGAGATATGGGAAGTCGTGAGGCTCTTTTCCTGTCTCACAGACTTTAAAGGTGAACCAAACCATGAGAACTATGCCTGCCTCTTCCTCCACTAAGAATTGGAACGTTTCGATCGAAATGATGATTCAAAATACAGATTCCTGGAATGTACTGTTCCTGTGTTAATGGGCATAGTGTTCAAAAAAAAAAAAAAGATAACTACATAAATCGGTATACTTAGTTCTTTACAAATAGGGAAACGAAAATACAGTTCCCTAAATATGTCTGCTGTGTCTTCAGTACACAATCTTGGAATAAACAAAGCATAAAATATTCTCCCCTGCCCACACAGAAAAAAAAGAAAGTAATCCATGAAAAAGGACTGATAATGAAGAGGAAGTCTAGAGTATTTCCTTTCCTCAGACATACAAAATATGTGAATTTTAAATTATGTTACTTCTCCAGTTAAGATATTGTGACTGTATCAAGGTTGTGTGCACTTTTATCTTGTTTTAGTTTTAAGAAATCCTCCGGCCCATATCAAGCAGTAGGAATTAGGATCAAACAATATGGGCATCCTAGGCAAATAGTAGCTATGACTATTCTGGTTTTAATATTTCAAATGGAATTTGAATATATAATTTTATATGGAATCTACTGCTGGATACCACAATCACTCTGTAGATATCTATGACATACCATTGCAATGTATCAAAAATCAGACTAAGTTCTGTACATTTTTTGGAAAATTTCTAGTAACAAAACAAAGTCCATAGTGAGGCAGGAAGACAAACCTTTAAGTCTTAGGTGACTAAAGACATGTTAGACATTTGTTTGGTATGTGATTTGTGATGAAAGACCCAGTATTCAGGAAGAGGTCACTGACTTAAAAATATTAGCTTATTAAATCTTGTAACAGATGGTTGTTTGTGTTATGTTCACTGTCATAACCTTTCATCTTCCTAAAGGTTTCATTGCTTTCTTTTTTTTTTTTTTTTTTTGGTTTTGTTTGGTTTTGTTTGTTCGTTTGGTGGGGTTTTTTTCGGGGTTTTTTTGGGTTTTTTGGGGGTTTTTTTGGTTTTTTTTGGGTTTTTTTTTTTTTTTTTTTTTTGGTTTTTTTTGGTTTTTTTTTTTTTTTTGGGGGGGGTTTTTTTGGGGTTTTTTTGGGTTTTTTTGGGTTTTTTTGTTTTGTTTTGTTTTGTTTTTGTTTTTGGTGATATCTGTAAAATATTCCTAGTTTAATTACAGTTTCAACTTCTTTGAGCCAGCCCAGGTTTCTCTTTGATTTCTGTTACATGATTTAGTTACCAATCTAGACTTAAATGAAATTTGATTATTTATTAAGGTGTGATCTGAAGTCTTGAATTTAGAAGATAGAAGAGTAAAAAATCCTAGAAGTAACACAGTATCTTACCTACCATAACTAGTTTTACATTGTGGATTTATAGGACAAGTCATTATGGCAACAGCCGGGTTTTCAGGGCAATGACAGTTTGGGTAGAAGAGCCAAACTTGCTTCAAATTTAAATGTGCCAACTGAGAAATACTCTTTATAAAACAGTGTAAAATTTAGTTAAGACACTTTTATTGCACAGGAACTATGAAACACTAATAAGTCAGGATCTATGTGTTTGATGTAATTCACCATTAAAATAAGCACAAGACATAGTTTTGTCTAACTTAAACTAAAGTAACACAAAATTATTCTCTATTCTAAGAGAATTTCGGCCAACAAACTTTCTTACAGACTGATTAGATGGAGGCTATCTTATCAAGCAAAACATTTCATGTAGAGCTACTGTATTTTTAGATACAACGGTTCCTGTAATATTACTCTTTAGACTCCCATGGAAAAATGTATATGTAAGTAGAAGACTTGGAAAAAAAACCCTGATATACTAATAGTGGATATGAATAAAGAGCAGAAAGAGGAATTTTTAGAACATCAGCTCATTTTACTAAAAGAGAAGAAACAAGAAATGGCAAGCCTTGGTATTCATTGTTGCAGCAGCAGTTTCTCTATTTTTGTCAAGCATACTTAACAACATTTGGAAAATGTGATAGTTAGAAACAATCAAAATGTTACCTTGGTGATTATACACTATTAACTTTTCCACTTGCTTCCATAAAAATCCAGTTGTAAGTAACAATTACTTCAAATTTCTCTTCAGTTTTATTTGAAATGTCTAGTGCCTGGTTTCACAATTCTGACAATTCTGAAATAAGTTCTAAAATATGATGCTGAACACTGATGTGAACCTTCATTTCAAAGATGGGAGAAAGATTGGGGTTTAGCTTTTGGTCTGAAAAGGTCAGCTATTAAGCTACCATACTCTTTTGTATTGCAGTTACATACTTTCTGTCTGGGAGTACAGAAGACATATATGTGGGATCCACTCATACAATAATCTGTTTATGAAAATTATTTGGGGAACTCTAACTTCTGAAAGCAGTAGTAAAAGGAGAGGAATTACTGCAAATGGTCTGGATTTATTTCCTACCATTTTTATTTTAAAATCTGAGTTTTCATTTGGAATCCAATCAATATTTGTGTATTTTTGAGCTACAAGAACAACTGTTCTTCTTTGGCTACATGCCCAATGTCAGTCTCCGCAGTGAAACTTTTGGGATTATTAACACAGAATTACCAACAGCTGGACTCTAAAAAGACTGGAGTAAGTTCAAACTAAGTGTTTACTGTATGCAGTGTAAACTCTCACAGCACCAAGGTCAGGGAAGATAAAACTGAAACATTAAAAATAAATCAGAGGGTTACCAGCAGATGTCAAGGACGCCCAAGAGTAGGAACTGTTACAAATATCCATAATCCAACTCACTGCAGCAGACCTCAAATTTAAACTACCAAAGTTAAGTGTCTTTACTTTTATGCAATGACAAAAGACCTCCTAACTGGGCCGTTTTGATTGTGAACTTTTACAATTATTCTGTTTATCAGTGAATTGGTCATAACGAAAAAAAGTAACATGCTGATGGTGTGAAGCAACAGGCAAGAACCTGTTAATCAACATCAATTTTACTATAAAATGGGAGAGGAGAAGGAGAAATCTTAATCACAGAGTTTATAATTTCCATGCTAGGCACAGCGTGAGAGAGACATCCAAAGCTCTCTTGGGTTGGATGGAATAAACAAAGTTAAAAAAACCCAAACAAGCAAAAACCTCCACCACCAACAAAAAGAATTGAAAACACTAGTAACAGTTGAGAACAAGCCCAGTAAAGCTACTCTGCTGTATATTTATTCAGCCAAAGACAGGAGACTTGCAAGTGTCATGAAACAGGTAGTCCTTAGGAAAGAAAATAGCAAAAAAGTAGGTAGCAACTTCTTATGAAGATTCTTCTGTGATCCTTCATTTATGTGAGCATTGTCATTAGATCTAGATGTGTAAAATCAGCTTCTTATTCATGAGACAGCAGATGGCAAGGGCAATCATATTCGGCTGTGTCTTTATTAAATGCACTGTTCCCTTAACTAAAATAGCACATTCAAGGTGAGAAAACAAAGTCATGTTTATTTTTAATTCTGATGTAAAATATAGTCTATGGTTTCAGCAGGCACAGAAATAGGTTATAAACCAAAACTTTCCTTCTTTGGAGACAAAGAAGTGGTTTCTATGCATGCATGTATACATATATATATGTACGTATGTATGTATGTATGTATGTATGTATGTATTTTCAGACTACATACATTATTAAAGCAGCAATATGTTTCCCTGTCATAAGTAGTGAACATAAATTAAATGTTGCTTTTAAAGTTCTAAATGATTGAAAATAGGAAAATGCAATTTTCCTGTTCGTGGAGGAGGATGGATCTGTGTTGGTTTCGCTCTGGTCTGCAATCACAAATTATGGGGTAATTTCTCTTTTAAAGAAAGGAGTTGAAGGTACGAGTAGACTAGACATTGCTTGCAAAGAGTTTTTGAGGTACAGAGAGTTTTTTATAGTCAGTAGCTATTTCAAAACTCTTCAGGACACAAATTAAGTTTTCCTGTGTTGCTGAATGTTGCCCTGGTCTTTTATGTGCTAGTCAGTACCTCAAATATGCAAAGCTCATAAATTGGACATGGCACAGGCAAAGATAATAAGTGACATTTATAATGATTTCAAACAAGTTGTATTAGTTTTTTATTTGACTTTTGGCCTCAGAAGATTTTTAGAGCTCATTTGAGTTATGTTTGTCCTTTTTTTCTCCAAAGCTGTGAGAGCTAGGAACTTCTAAAATGAAGCACACATTTTCTTCTGATTACATGACTGGAGGAACTGGAGCTTAAAGTTCGTACAACACGGGAATTGAAATAAAATTGTGAGTTGTCAAGTGTGCACTACATAGAAGAAATCTTAATCCAAAACAAGAATCCTGACAGAAGAAAACCTGATAATTATTTGAAATGATTGGCCCATAGGCATGCAAGTAGAAAAGATGGAATGGTAACATCCCTGAAGGACCAGAGGACCTACAGAGAAATCCACTGGAAACATCAAAATTGTCTTTTTTTCTCCACGTATTGCTATCTCATCTGAATATAAAACTATTCTTGCCTTCTCGTACTCCCTTTTTTTTAACTTTCTCGTATTTACAGTTTATAGCAATTTTCATCTTTCTTTCCTACTGGAAGTATAAAGTACATTTTTCTTACTCCTAAGTTAAGGATTTCTATGTAGAGACAGTTCTACATTTATGTCATCATACTGCAGAATGTCATCATACACAAGTGCTGGAAGTGACATATTTGGTGATCAAGTGTCAGGCATGTTTAAAGGAATGACAGAGAACTGAAAGTTGCATCGGCCATTCTGATGCAGATGGAGAATTCCATGTTTATGGAGCCTTCCGCTCAAATGTCACGGGGATTGAGAAGTCTCATAGCATATAGAGAGGTCTTTTTAATGGTGATACACCCACCCATATATGACAACTGATCAACCTACACTCAGCTAGTTAATGCTGTCTGGAGGTGATAAGCATCCATATGGGTACGGCCACGTGTTTCTGAATGAAGAGTGTGATTGTCACTCATCTATGCTGAAGTAGTATGAAGTAGTTCTGGGGTAAATTCTGTCACACATCCAGGAGACAAAATGTTAATCTGAAATTCTAAGGTCACTTGGCTACCCCCCAGGCCTGCAGCAGTCTCAGTCTCCCCTCACTCATTGTTTTGTACCTCACAAAACACAATGATGAATAGATGTGATCAAAGGAAAAAATCTTCCAAATGGAATGGGAAATCACCTCTGACTACTGTCCATTGTGGCCTTTTTGGTACTTAAAAGGAGCTTATACAAAAGATGGAGAGATACAGCACATGGGCAGATAGTGACAGGACAAGGGGAAAATTTTTAAATTTATAGAGGGGAGATTTAGATTAGAGGTTAGGAGGAAAATCTCTACCAAGAGGGTGTTGAGACACTGGAACAAATTGCCCAGAAAAGTTGTGGATACCCTGTTTATGAAAGTATTCAAGGCCAGGTTGGATGGGGTCCTGGGAAACCTGACCTAGTGGATGTCATCACTGCCCATGTTGGCTAAAGAGGGCTTCGAACTAGATAATCTTTAAGGTCCCTTCCATCCCAAACTGTTTTATGGTTCTATAATACTGTTCTTGCCAAAACACCAGCAGGTGCCATTGTCTGTCACCTAATGATAGCTTGCCAGAAACCTTTTGTGAGCCACTGTGTGTTATGATGCCCTGCATCACTGGTTGAGTTAAAGAAGTTGGATAAGCACTTGAAAATGGCACATGTGGACTCCAGAAAACGTCTCCCTGAACAGAAATAAAAGATGTGTCAGGGTCTTGCATTAGCCTCAAGTTTCTGAAATGTGGTTGTCTCAGATCTAGTCTCTGTTGCTAAGGATTTCCATGGTATACATACAGTAAGCCCTGTCTGTCAAAAAGATGAAGAAATTCAGATTAAAACTTTTCCTTGACAAACCTCCTCTTTTGACACCTGAGCTGTTATTTTACTGTGAAGCTGCTTTACTCAGCTTCTACAAATGGGCTTTTTAATTTCTTCATGTGCTGAGAAAAATCTCTTAAGGCCATCATGATGAAAACTACACACTGCTTCGCTTATTGGAAAATTTTAGTACTGAATGTCTTTGTACTTGTAGCAAGCACATTCAGAGCAGTTTTTACAGCAGGTAATATTCCATGTATTTATTTCAGGCTGATGCTGGTCTTGATTGTCAGTGGGATTAAAGCTATGTCATCAGTTGTTTATATAATATAATGTACATTGAGACAACTTGACCTTACAACCTAACTTGTTCCTAATATTATCTATGAGGCTACTCTAAATTATCTCATAATGTATTTCCTTTTTTGACCGTACTGTCAGGAGTTCCAAAAGTACACCTGTACAAGTCTTATGTCTTGATGTAAAGTGCAGACCGAGAATTTTTGTGAAGAACTTACTCTTCCTTCTAAATGAATATACATTTGAAATGTATACTGAAATCTTCAGAAATTACTGGGTACCCTCCCTCATTGTATGTACTCTAGCACCTTTAGAGTCTAATTACCCCTAGTGAAAATCTTAGTTCAAGGTTGCCGAAATTATATCTAACCTCTTTAAATGGCATTAGGAAAAAGATGCAAAAATAAACTTTCTGGTGTAACATTAAGATATAGTGCTAGTTACAAGAATATACCAAAATTATTAAATATATATTTAATAGAAAATAATTGACAGGAAAGGAAAGCTCTGTTTCAGCTAGGTTTATGTAAATTAGTCCCTAAAACAAAGTATTTAAATAAACCTATTTTGAGAAAGAATATTCTGTTACTACTTTTTACACATGAAATCCTCTTAAGAACAAAAAAGCACTACACCTTATGCATGAAAATAAGATTTTATTGTTAGAGTAATCCAAATGTAACAGTTACTAATTGTCCAGTTAACTGATAAAATGTTAATTAATATTACAGTTAGGATTTATATGCACATACTTCCTTGTATCTATGTCTTTTCTTTAGCACTGTGCTCCCTCTCCCAATATCCTTTTAGTTCCTGAGGTCAAGTTTTCTAGTCTTTCTCAGAAATGGAAAGAGGTTATAAGACACTACCACCACCAGCCTCAAACTCTTCATCAGCTAGCACTTAATGCTAGCAAGGGAAGAAAGAGAGATGGTTATGTTCCTTGTTCTTCTGAGACAGTTAAGGCTATTGTTTTTTCATGCTTTGTTGCCAGTCTATTTTTTTTTACACAGTAGCCACCTTAAACCGCAGTTAAGACAAAACATGTAAGGGTTCTGAGTTTCTTAATTGATCTTAATTACCCTGAATATCATTGTCTGGGACAGACCCTCACCATATCTTTTCCCTGTAGTGCCATGATATTTATTTAAGATTAGACTTGGACATCTACTTTTTTCTTAAGGTAAATTAAAGTGATCTGTTTTCAGTTCTGACTTTAGCCCCAGCTTGGATCTTCAACTATGTGAAGAGGTATGAAAAACTTACAGAACTGAATTATTTAAACAGTTCTGGTTTTGCATCCATATAATTAATCAATGATATATAAAATTTGACAGTGTTAAACTTTACCAAGACAGTATGAGTAATGATAAGTGAGAGGAAATGTATTTAATTAGGGAATGATGTGAAATAACCAAGCATCACTAATAAAACATTTTTTCTAAAATCAGAACTTATAACACTCAACTTTTTAAAGCAGAGTATTCACTAATTTGTGTAAAGTGAATTTCAATATAAAAACGTTAATTTTCCATCTCAAATTTTCAGTTGATCACTCTGCTGGTTTTGTCTGGGGAGAGTTAATCCTGTTCACAATAGTTAACACGGGGCTGTGTTTTGAATTTGTGCAGAAAACGGTGTTGATAATACAGAGATTCCTTTATTACTGCTGAGAAGTGCTTACATAGCATCAATGCCTTTTCTGTTTCTCCTACTACCCTGAGAGAGGTGCCCAAGAAGTTGGGAGGGGACACAGCTGGGACAGCTGACCCCAGATGACCAAAGGGATATTTCATATCACATGGCATCACGCTCAGAATATAAGATGGGGGACAGAACAAGGAAGGGGAAGAAGTTTTGAGTGATGGCATTTGCCATTCCAAGTCATGTTTGCATGTGCTGGAGCCTTGTTTTCTTGGAGATGGTGGATCACCTGCCTGATGATGGGAAGAAGTAAATTAATTCCCTATTTTTCTTTGTTTGTATATGCAGCTTTTGCTTTACACATGAAACTGCCTTTATCTTAACCCATGAGTTTTCTTTTTCTTTTCAATCCTCTGCCCTATCCCAGTGAGGGGAGTGAGCTGTGCTGCTGCTTAGCTGCTAGCTGGGCTTAAATCATGATAAGCATGAAACTGTTTCGTACAGTTGATAGTGGGGTTTTACATTTTGAAACATCTTCCGTTTGTAAAACTAAAAGGGAAAGTGGCTGGTCTCTCATCATACACTTTCAAATTCATTAGTGATCCAGTAACATGGAGATATTGGCTCTGAAGAGAGCTATAAATAATTTGAGCATTTCATTTTGCAGGAGGAACAATTTTACATATTGCTTTTTAAAATTCTGTTTTCTATCATACTTCAGAAGCAAAGGTGGAAAAAAGAAATCTGAAGTGCAAGCAGACACTACATTCATGTTAAGGATGCTGACTGTCAAGTGTGTAAACCCAAGGGAACTGCGCTCCTCTGTACTGATGCAGAGTCTTTGATCAGCTGCACAACTTCTCAGTCTCAAGATTACAATGAGTGTCTTGTGTGCATTCATCTTGGAATGCATTTAAAATTATATTTAATGAGGAAGGGCAACCAGACTCTTCATCTAACAGCTAGTGTGATGATTATGAATTGGTGTTCAACTTGAACTCGAATTTGATGTCATTCAAAAGGACTGTTTAGGTTTTCCTAATATTTTGTTCTTGTCATACTTGCCAGTATGCAGGGTCAAGGTCTTCATTCCCCCACGTATGCACTACCACCTGAAAAGTTTCATGATATGACAGTCTCTGATGCTTATAAACCACACTGGATTCCCAGCTCTTTTAATTTTTCTGGACTTCAAAGTGTTTAGGAGCAGTGGTGATTAGGTGCCCAAGGCATATAAACTAAATGGATTAATAATATGTCTTCTTAAAATGTCCCTTAGCAACTTGCTTTGCAAGTTACCTAAAAAGCCATCTTTATGCATCTGTACAGCAATATCACACCATTGGTGAGGGACATGAGCAATTATGGGAGGCCTGCTGTGGATAAATATACAACTCAATGTAAAAGACTAATAGAATTACTTAGAATCATAGAATATCTTGAATTGGAAGGAACCCACAAGGATCATCTAATGCATGTTCCCGGCTCTACACAGGACAGCCCTAAGAATCGCAACACTTCTTGAACTCTCTCAGGCTTGGTGTCATGACCACCTCCCCAGGGGAGCCTGTTCCAGTGCTCAGCCACCCTCTGGGTTAAAATTTTTTTGCTAATATCCAACCTAAACCTCCCCTGACACAGCTTCAGTTCATTCCCTCAGGTCCTGTCACTGGACACCACAGAGAAGAGATCAGTGTCTGCCCCCCTCTACGCCTCATGAGGAAGTTGTGGACTGCAGTGAGGTTTCCCCTCAGTCTCCTCCAGGCTGAACAAACCAAGTGATCTCAGTTGCTCCTCATACAGCTTCCCCTCAAGGCTCTTCACCATCTCCACTGACCTCCTTTGAACACTCTCTAACAGCTTAATTAATGTCTTTTTGATATTGTGGCACCCAAAACTGCCCCCAGCACTCAAGGTGAGGCCATCCGAGTGCAGAGCAGAGCAGGACAATCCTCTCCCTTGCCCGGCTGGCGATGCTGTGCCTGATGCCCCCCAGGACAGGATTGGCCCTCCTGGCTGCCAGGGCACTGTTGGCTCATGTTCAACTTGCCATGGACCAGGACCCCCAGGTCCCTTTCTTAAGCACTGCTCTCCAGCATCTCATTCTCCAGTCTGTATGTACATCCAGGTGCAGAATCCCAGGTGCAGAATCTGACACTTGTCTTTGTTAAAGCTCATACAGTTGGTGATTGCCCAGTTCTTTAGTTTGTCCAGGTCTCTCTGCAAGGCGTCCCTTCCTTGGAGGGAGTCAACAGCTCTTCCCAATTTTGTATCATCTGCAAACCTGCTCAGTATCCCTTCAAGTCCTGCATCCAAATTGTGTATGAATATGTTGAAGAACACAGGGCCAATGATGAAGCCCCACTAGCGGAACCCCACTAGTGACAGGTCACCAGTCTGATGTCACTGCATTCACTATAACCCTTTGTGCCTGACCCGTGAGCCAGTTGCTCACCCACCACATGTTGCGGTGTTTATCCAGCTGTGTACTGGACATTGTGTCCAGAAGGATCCTGTGAGAGATGGTATTGAAAGCTTTACTGAAATTGGTATCGAAAGCTTTGCTGAAATCCAAAGAGATTACTTCATCTGGGTTCCCTTGCTGCTTGCATTACCCTATTACAACCCTATCGCAATGCAAGTCCACAGTTTAATTTTTCTTAATATCTTGCTTCTCTTGGAGCACACCGATAGAGAGTTGCTATGACATTCATTATTCTCCCTGCTCTACCAAGAACACATCCAGGTCCCTCAAAAATATCAAGATACAGCATAGTTAAACTCCATTACTACGCCATAGACATGCCAAACCTCCCACCCCTAAATGGTTACTGTGAGTTCTATTTTAACTGCAAGGTCATTGGCAATAACTAGAGATGGTCTTGCTCTCTGTCCACTATACTCTCAGCCTCTGGGCTCAAGTTTTCAAACTTTTTTTTTTTCTGTTTTGACCTAGTTATTCTATAGTGTGCTTTTCAGAATTCTGTTCAGGCAGGCTTTTTTTAATGAAAATTTCCCCTCAATATTTTTAAAAGGAATTAAGGGAATACTGAAGAGCTGATAACGTAATTCTAATCTTGTGTATGTCCTGAGTGCCAGAAGTAGTGAAAGTGAGGCCTAGCATGAGAGTAAAACTGTATTAGATAGTTGACAAATATTGCACCAGAGAATCTACTCTTCATTCAGATTATACAGGTCAGTAGGAATAGTAAGACAATTAATAGTAGAAGACTGCCAGAAGCTAGTATTTAGAGCAATTGTGGCAGCTTTGTTACAGCTCAAAGCAATGCTTAGCAAAGTTTGGGCTTCTGTTCAAAGCAAGATCAACAGCCAGTTAAACTCATGCCAGAAAACCTTTTAGACTTATCTCCAGATATCAGGAATAACCAGTTAGTACAACGGTGGGAATCAATCCTGCAATAAGCGGTTATGGAACAACTTTCACTAGGGAGGTTTTTCTTCTGAACCCGAATATTTTGTTCACCTACCATCTTTACTTTGTTCCCTCTTGCACTATTTTCAGTAGACATTTATTTTTTTCTTAAATACAGCAATGGGTCTAAGTCGTATAATAACATGACAGAAGCAAGAGTGAAATATCTGCATGTAGAAGCAGATGTCAGTCATCTCCCATTTAAAGTATTAAAATGATTACTGCATTGCTCTTTACAAATAATATTTACTGATTTGAGACTTCTGCTCCCCTCCAAATTGTTGAATGAATGAATGAAAGAATACTGTTTTAATGATGGGTATAAAACGGCATGCCCTGACTGCCCCTGGAGAGTTGCCACTGAGATTGTGTATTGTGCTTGGAAGTGGATGAGGAGCACTGTAGCAAAAAGCATAGAAAGGAAAACATTGTTCACAAGAGTGCATACAGTGCATATGACTGGAGATAGTTAGGTGATGGATGAAATAAGTGTTGCAGAAGCATTAAAACATTTTAATAGTACCCAATTAATATAGTTGGCTTTTTGATAACATAGGAAAATAACCAGAAAGAGTAATATCCAAAAGTTATTTGAGGTGAAAACTTAAATCTAGACAGATTTGTAAGGCAAGAAAAGACACTATAGAAACAAAAGCATTTATTTCCTTGGTATCCCTTTCTTTCCTACAGGTTTCCCGTTTCACTGTGTGTGCTTTGCTGAAGATATAATGCCAAAAAATGGGTGGGATCCCATCTTTTTCAGAAAACAGGCATTTTGGCTTCTTATAAAAATACTTTTTTATTGGTTATAAATAACTTTCTCCTCCAGTTTACAAGCCAGGGGAATTAGGTCATCTCTTGCACAGAACAACACCGCATTTTGAATGTCTTGAGAGGCTTAGCAGCTTTTCTCTGCCAGAACTCAGGTAGAAGATCCTACTCTGGTTTAGACTCAGACGATAGACATACCATTGTACTTAGCTGGCTAAAGAATAATGTGCTTTTACAAATGCCTTGGTGAAGACTCAAGGTGTTGATAATTTCTTTCAGGAACACACAAAAATAAGCTTGAGCTGTGTTTGTGCTTTCCCCCAAAAACTGACTGAGAATTTCATATGTGGTCACTAGGATTTTCTGCCTCTAAAGTACTCAAACAACAAACACTGAAGGCCAATTTAAATGTCAGTGTAACACATAGTGTGGTGATCAGTACAGAAACTCTGTGGGAATATAGATCCTTTATAGTTGTCAACTAAAGGTATGGTAGAAATGTAGTTTCTTGAATGACAAATAATTCAGATATTAAATATACAACCATAATATCAGTGTCTGTGAATTTGGGTGTCACAGCTGTGGACTGTTGTTAACTACCTCAAAAAAACTGTCAAGGAAAAGTTTCTCTATTCATTTTGGTATAATCTGTTGGCAAATTCTGGTGACCTCAGATTTTCTCTTATGATTTTGTTCCCAGAATGGTTTGTCAAGTGTGACCTCTTGTAATCACATATGTCTGTAATGGTAATTACTGTACAAACACCAATGTAGCAATTCTACTCATATTGCTACAAATATTATTTGGTATATGCTGACCATATAAAACATAATTATCTCAGTTAGGTATATACAATTACATTACTAATAAATGCAATTTTGAAAACACTTAAATGATAAAGAATTAGCTTGACATTTTACCTATTAAACATCAGGGAAGTCTAAAATCAAGCAGCTTAACTGTACAGACTTTTCCAAGAGCATGTTAATGGTGATAAAAGGCAGTCTGAGGTGATAGACTGATTTAAGGCTATGAGCTAATTAGTGAGATCCTGGTTAGAACCACAGGTCCTAATGATTTGATAAAGCTGTCCTGCAAAGCATCGATCTCTAACTTTTTCTTGAAACTCTACAAATAGTTCTCATTAAGTGCTAGTAACATGTCTGAAATTAAACATCTGGATCCCTGGACTTCATTCAGACCACCCACTACAAAACCCCAAAATTTTGCTCATCACTGAAGTTATTAGTGAAACAAGGGGGAACAACGATGCTTAGTTACAGCCCCACACATCAAAAGTGTACATAGTAAATTTTGGGAGAACAGAATTGTCTGGAACACTAGTTAAATTATAATTACTGATGGTTCACCACTGTTACTCTGCTATTGATTTATCATTGATCCTTTTTTGTGGCTTGAATTGAGGTTCCTATTTTTTGTTTGCTCTTTTTATCTGTTTCTGAGATGAATGTTGGATGTGTAGGTCAGAATTCTCTAGTGCTTTCTACTGTGCATTTAGTTTTCTCTAGTTTCAAGAGCAATAGATAAGGATAAATAGCTTGCCAAAAGTGTAAACTCAGAATTACTGTGGGATGGAGTAAATACTGGTACACATTTAAGAAAGGAACACAACTTTCTCAAAAGGCCCATTTATTTATTTTTATGGTATGTTTCAGCTTTCTGCCTGTATGTTTGTAAAAACTGCACTGCCAAGTGAAGGAAAGAGTTGCTGTCCATGCTTCTCTTCCTACAGTATAGTCAAATGGGTAGAAAAAATACGAATAGTCATTCAAAATGCCTTTATTAATTTCAAAGACATGAGATTGAATTTACTTCTCTCTCCAGGGAAGTTCCCTACCTTTTCTTTGAACCAATGAGACATCACTGGATTATCTGTGGAGAGTGGCCCAACCAATAAACTGAAAGAATTCTATTGCTGGCTCGGAAAATGATGAAATATATGTACAAAGCAGAAAAGCCTTAAAGATCCTGCTCCGCCATCTCCCCCGCTGCTGAGTGACCCAGAACCGTGGATAACTGTGCTGGATGATAAGCCCCACATGAAATACTTAAGGTGAGCAGAAATGAGAATGTAACACTTCCTGTTTAAGAACTGGAGTATTTTTGCAGAATTGCATGTCCAGAGGTTGATGGCTTTGTTGGGGATTTCCTCTGACAGTTCTATTTTCTTAAAAAAAAAACCAACAAAACAGACTGCTTTTACTATTAAAAAAACCTGCTTTTACTATAAAAAAAATTGTTATGGTCCTTTTAGAAGGATTAAAATACTCTGCTCATAAATTTTTTTTTGTTTGTTTTTTAAAGAGGTATGAAACAAGCTTGAAATTTTGTGGGGTTTTGGTGGGTTTTTTTGGTTGCTGGTTTTTTTTTTTCCTTTCCAGTCTGTAAACTTAAAAGAAAATTAAAAGAGTAAATTTTTAATATGATGCTCTTAGTATAAGAACTCTATTTTAATTAATCCTCTGACAAAGGCAGATTTGTACCTTAAGACGTTTTAGATAAGTTTTCAAATGAAAGATAAATCCATTCTATACAATCTCAAGTATTCTATGTGTAGAATAATGTATACTGTGCCATCCTGAAACAGAACATACGTGTGCAGTGTTCTATATCTTGCCCAAAGCTCAGCCCTCTCACCAGTGCTTGGCTTCCAAGAAGCTCTGTTACCCTAAGGATACTTCCCTCCTACCACACTTTCTTCATTTTGCTTCTCTTGGCGTGTTGGTGTTTGCCAAGCAATAAGGACAGCTTAATTGGGAAGAAGGTAGATGTGAGGCAAGAACCTTCCTGCCTGAAGTGATAAACATTTCCTGTGTTACTTGGAGTGCTCCTCTTTACCCAGCTCTGACTGTACAGCTGAAACAAAACAGCTCTGAGTGGCAAACACAACAATTTTTCTGAGAGCAGATGTGGCAGAGTGATCCATCAGCTCTTGCTGCAACACCTGTGGCAAGAAGTATTTTCTATCCTCAGAATGAACTGATGGCATTTCCAGTTGGCACATTTGTTTTACACTGTGGCCATGGTGTGTGAGCATACATTTGGTCTGTGATGCTGCTATGGCACTGTACAAACCAGGGAGGCACTGGCAACCTGTGCAGGAGTGTCTGTGCTGCCTGGAGAGATACTTCAGATAATGGCAACTAAACCAATACATCTCTGTGGCTTTCTGCTGGGTAATGCAGGAAAACTGGAAAGGAGTATTAAAAAAAAAAGCATAGCATTGTTCTGTGCCTAGGATATTTCCATCTGGGATTTAGCCCCGTAAAAATGTTACATAGATGAAGCTTTATACTGAAATTTGTGCTAATTTGGAAACCCCTTGAAAAATCTTTATAAATTGCACAATACAGATTGCTTAGGTAAGGTGCATATATCATGAGATTGTTATGAGGCTGTGATATCTAGAGTATTTTTCCTTTAAGCCAAGAAAAATCCATGGAAGAATCTAAGCAAGCTTGTTTAAAAACACAACATCCTACACCAAAACAGTTGTAACTTCTTTGTACGTTTTGATCACAGTTAATGATCTATTCATTCATTTTAAGTATGTTCTTACAACAAAATGCCCACAACTGCTAACTTTATTCACTGAATAACACAGACTTTGAAGGAAAAAAAATATAATTCTGGGCTTTTTGAATGCTTAGGTTTTGTTTTTTCAAGTGAAGTGTAAATGAAGTCTTTGGGAATAGTTTTAAGAAAGTGTCAACATGCAGTAGGATATACAAAGGATCGTGAAATACTTGTTTGAAGTGCTAGGTCTGGGTGTGTAATTTGTCTTTAAATTTGTGCATGTAAATCAAAGCAAAAAAAAAAATAAAAAGGATCAGAAACTCTAGGAAGTTATGTGCAAAATATATACTGAGGCAAACCCGAAATTGTCCAAGGAATCATTTCTTTTAAACATAAAATGCAGTCATAAATCTTTTCCAAAGACCTCAGAATGAAAAGAGTTAGCAGAGAGTGTGTAAAGCTAATTGATGATGGAGGCATAAAAAGAGGACTTAAGGGTTGAAACCACAGCAGAGAAATTATGTGAGGAGGGCTTTTTTGTTTGTTTGATTTGGTTGTTTGCACTGCTGTTTGTCACTGAAAAGATTGGGGACTTCCTGCATAGAAATCCTGGGTTTAGTCCGTCAGGGAATCTGTTTAATTATTTGGTAGAAAAAGTGTGGAACATGTACAGAAAATGAACAAGTAGAGATTTTGATGTTCAGATGATATTTGCCACAGAGTTCTTAATTAACTCTAATGATAGTGCTTAATACAATTCATAGTTCAGCTATCTCCAGCATAAAACTGCTGTGGTATTAGAGGCCACCAAGTGGCAGAAATGGCACCAGTGGAGTTTTTTTAAGGTTTCAAAGGCAGTCTAGGAGACTACAGACTAGTGATTCTGCTGTCTGTACAGAGCTAATTATTGGAAATTCTTCCAAAAAGAAGAATTAGTAAACATAGATTAATAGAATGTCCTAGAGTTAATATGATTTCATAGAGAGAAACTTCCTGCCTCAGGGGCTCAAAAATGGTTAGGAAAACAAAGAATGGGTGCCTGTAGACATCCCTTTTTTCCCTGAAGTCTGAGCCACAAACTGCTGGAATCTATAAAATATTCTGGCATATCATTAGGTGTGTGTGTTTTCTCATTGCTTCTTATTCATTCTGTCCTGGACGTGGTAGAAGGGAAAAGTTTGAATGATAGTCACATTTCATCAGACTTCTTATGAACCTGTTCTTCATGGTGAAGTCTGACGGTGGGAAAGGGTGGTGTGTTGAACTGGACTTTTTAATTTAGTCAGAGCAGATTGCTGCTGCTGGTTAGTATCCTGGCTTCTTGTGTCTGTGCTGTAGGCCATGCAAAACATGGATATCCTCAAGAATGAGAAAGAAGCTACAGATGTACTGATGGTATACAGAGCAAATGTATGACATTTTGCCATTACATTAATCTGATTTTAATATGCCAAAGAAGTCTGATTTCTGAGATAGTACAAAGAATTTATCACTTCTTTGTGAGCCTTAAGGAACCTATTTGTCTGTGATTTAGACTATACTTCAAAGTAAGCTGACTGTATATTAATAAAAAATAATGGAGGATTTAGACAAACATTGCTATGGAAATGGATTGCAGAAACTGGGAAATAGTTTGATACTGAGTGTTAGAAATAATGTATTGTGCAAGGTATGCTCTATGGGGAATCTGATCAGCAATGGCAGCTACACAGCTGCTGGTTTTATACAAATAGGTCTGCAAAGATATGTGGAGTATACAGAAAGCATTTACTACAACTAGCACAGTGTAAATTGTAGTTCCTGAAGTGCATTTGGATAGTATATTGTGAGTTATTTGGAAAGTTTTATTCAATATAGGCACATGCCTCTATCTTTCAAATGTTATCTGGTGAATTCTAAGCCAATTTCCCAAAGGATTACTTGTTTGTCCTGGTCTCAGGGAATGGGAATATTCTGATTACAATGTTTCTATGCATTCCGGCTCCAGCCAGACTTGTTTGCAGCCATCTTTACACTCTGTGTGTGTGTGTGTGCAAAATGAGCATTTGAGACTGTTCGTATGAGAAACTGCCACAGACAGTTTGGACTTATAGAAAAGTAATACAAAGATGGAACTCCTAACATGAGTATTGGTAAGATATTTTGGATTAATATTTTAAGTCCTGTGTATTGTTTGGTTCCTTATACTTCATATTTCAAACTGATTTAATTGGCTAGATCATCCAGAGTGACACTGAACAGACACTGTGATTTTTGTTATTCTCAGTATTTGAGAAGAAGGGAATTTTGCACCAATATAAATCTTTCATCAAGGCAGAATCCTCAATCTTGTAGTAATGGCCAGTTTCAAAATTCTATGAAATCCTGCTGGCAACACACCCTCTTTGATTATTAATCCTTGCTACAAGAAGCTTAAGGAAATATTTATCAGCTTTTTAATCTACTTCTTATGTGTTACTTTGCTTTTTTTTTTCTACTTTGTTTTAAATTGAAATATTATGCTACATTGAGTTGGTGAGCAAGGTTTTAAATAAATAACAGGAAATAGATCCTGTTGAACTTGCCAGATGTATCTTTATCAGAACTATTATTGAGGTTTTTTCCTCTCATTGATTATGTTTTAATCCTTTTATTCTTTAGCACTTGAATTAATTTTTTATTAATAGTCTTGTGTCAGCCATTTAATATTTCACCCAGGATCAATATCAGGCTGACAAGCTGTTACGACACAGTTTCCCTCATTTACCTTTTAATATGTATGCAAAACTTTAGCTGTCTTCCACTTGAAACTTGGTTACTGTGCCAAGTTCTGTTGAACCTTGGTACTTCTTCTTCAACCTCCCTCTGGAAGCAGCTTGTATGGATGCAAGGAATCTGGAAGCAATTTCCCAGCATCTGAGCTGCAGTTGTCTATCCATCCTCTGATATGACATCACCTATCTTTCCAACTTGCAAAAAAAAAAAAAATCAACAACAAAAACCCACTGACAACAAATCTATCATTTGCTTAAAATGCATCTATCATTTCTATCTAGAGAGTCACTTTAAGTATACTGGTTAATTTAATTTCTAACTCCTCAAATAAACACAAAGCTCTATGGCCTCACATCATATTTATTAATGCTGATAGTAATTTATTTCTATAGTATCCTTTGCTTCCTTTACTGATTTCACACCTCCACCTCCCTGATTTGTAACTTCATTCATATTCACTGCACTCAACCGTTACATATGTATACTGGATTTTATGAGCGCTTTTTTCCCCATGAGAAACATACTGATTTTTCTTAAATTCGTGAAACTTTATTCAGTCATACGATTCTGATTCCTAGAGCATCTAGCCAACTAATGCTAAATAAATTTCAATTATTATTCAGTTTCATTAATATTTTATCAAATTGCTTATATCAAATAATTTGAATGTCTTTCCATTTGAAAATAAAGAATGTGGCATTTGCAAAACATAAATGCATAGCTTTCAAAAAAGACAAAGAACCTAGCTACAGAAATGCTAATTTACTTTTCATGATTTCTCCTCCTTAAATAGAAACTGTAATGATGGTGGATGCTTCTCATAAATTCTGCACAACTTAGGCCTTCTGGGTTTAAGTTCATGCAAAAACTCCAAACTCTAGATAAAGTTGCAGAGTCATCTAGAGAAGAAAATCTTTTGGTTGAAAGAGACTCCTATTTGACTTCTAAATATTTGAGGAAGAATATATATAAAATTCTGGTTCCCAGTTGCAAATGGTTAAGTATATGAATTTGTCCAGTAAACGAGACGTAGACATATGCTGTGTCCCTGGTCCCCTACTCCTTACTGTGGCTGCAGGGAAACAGATCCTGAGAAGCTTTGCGTGGTTGAATTTGCAATAAAATTATAGCTGTCGACCTGGTATTTTGTCAGGGTCTGCTCCTCTACTGCACATATGTGCTGGCTCTTCAGTGGGAGATGTCAGCATAGGGTATGTGCATGTAATCTTGTTCAGAAGTTTCAACAGAATATTCCTGGAAGTAACTGTGTCTCCAGTATCATCACTTTAGGAGGCTGAGGCAAATAAAAATTCCCAAGTTCAAGACAGTACTTGTCTCAGCTGGCATGCACAGCAATTGCAGCAGAAAACTGCATGGCACAGCATTTTCTTCAGAACTAAAAATGTGCCTATATTCCAAAAGAACCTGCAAGGCAATATGTAACAGCATCATACACAATGTAATGAATTAGTCATGTGAAACTATTAATCATACTCCTTTCACCACTCGCTCCTCTATTAATCCATTCCTGCCAGAAATTTAACATTACAAATTCTTCAGATGTCTCATACACCTACCACTGTTTAAATTAATGTTCAGCTTCCTCAAGTCTCATTTCCCTTCAAAATACCTGTTTTTCCCAAGGAATGAGATGGTGCAATTCCCATAGGAAGTTAGTTTTTATAAATACTGGGAGAGTCAGTTCTGAAATTAAAAACCTAGAATTATTTCATGCTTAGCAATGCATGACTACAATAGTTAAGCTTTGTAAAATTTTTTGCTAACTGCAAAATAAAATTAGAAAAAAGGAAAGAAACCAAAGTTTCTTTATTTTATGGATGAGCGGATGAAGCACAAAACTGCGACGTCCTCAGTACTTTGCAAGGATCTGAATATGAGTCAGCAGTATCAAATAGATACCTGTGTAATAATAGTACCAGGTGACATCTAAAATGCTTTGCTTACCTGAATATAACCTGGAGGAGGTTGCTGGTGATATACTCTACCTGTTTTAAGAATCAATGAGAAGTTATTTTAGGAAAACATTTACATCTCAAGAGGATGGTATTGAAACATCAACACAGCAGAAATGATTCTTCAGAGTCCGATGCCTCTGGAAGGTTATTTGGGTTTTGGTGGTGTGACTGATATTTTGGAGATTGCTTTTTTTTGGCTGTGCTTCATATGAGAAAATGGAAGTACTTTTAGAAATTGGATAGGGTAAGAGTTACAAGATCATAGGGCAGGGTCATACAAGATCATTTGTGTTGGAAGGGACCTCAGGAGGTCTCTAATGCAACTTGCTGCTTAAAGCAGGGTCTGCTTGTAGTATGCTTGTAGTATGTTTGTAGTATGCTTTGCCTTGGAATGTGGTCAAAAAACCTCACACAATGCCCTGTTTTGCAAGCTATCAGTGGTGGGTTTACAGGGGGCCATATGCTGCTTTTTGGTGTTGAATTATGCTAAAACCAGTCTGGCTTATCAGCCCCAAATTATTATTTTGATAGTGAAGCAAAGATTTGGCAGATAAGCTGCTAAGGTGACGTGGAGACATATGACTGGCAGTATATCCTATAAAAGTCCAGTCTACTTCCATAAGGTCAGTTCCTGTAATGTATTCCCTCTTGGAGTGTGTGTTTGAAGTTTCCTCCCTTGAAGTGAGGATGTCCCTTCAAGGGTACTCCTCAAGGCTGAGTGAAAGAGATGTGCCTGTGAGAATTGGTGTGGTGACTTACATTAATCTCCACTTAATAATTAAGAATTTTTTCTATATTTAATTTAATTGCTTTGATATAGTGCACTATACCACTATCCTCTGAAATCACTAATTCAGACAGATTTTTGCTAGTCTGCTTTTTCACTGTTGTAGACTATAACGCCAAGGTTTTGGATTCAGCCCCGAAATGAGGGATTCACTGAAGAGTTGGACCTGCTGATCCTTGTGGGTCCCTTCAAACTCAGAATATTCTGGGACTTCTGTGGTCTGTAACTGACAGACACTGTTCTCTCCCTGTCCACAAATACACTCATTTTATCACTTTTTATAACTAATGAAGTAAAGGGGAAAAGTGAAAATTTTTAGGAGGCCTTCCCATCTGGCAGAAATTTCTGGAAATAAATATGAAAATTATCAGAGCAATATTTGCAACTGTCTGCAAATATTGGTGAAGAGAGCAAGCAGAACTGATGCATGGAAAACAAAGGAGGAATGTATTAAATAACAAAACCCAAACAAACTTCTGTGCTCCTTGGAGAAAGAGGAAAGAGGAAAAGGAGCCTATGAATTAGAAAAAGTGGTTTACAGTGGTTTTACTACAATGAATATTTTAACTGAAGGGATTGGGATTAAGTCAGTTTCCAAATCAAGCAAGTGAATCAGTCTGTGTTTCTTAAGATAAAAATTACTGTCAATGTATTTAACCCTAGAAGTACCTATAGCAGCTACTTTTTCTGATCTTCCTTTTTAGCTAATAAGCACAAGACAGCATTAAAAATTCCTGCCCTGTTTTAGGCACTTGATTTATGATGAAATTATGACTCAGGTACAATAGGCCATATTGATCTCTGATGTGTATAAAAGGAGATTACCTTAAGAATACTTGTCTACATCATGCTCAGATGCGGGGATTTGTTTTGCTTTGAAACATCACTCAGTAGGGCACTCCAGTAAGTTCTGCAGCTGATATCAAGGTTGTCCATCAGAGGAAGATTTAAGTATATGTGACTGCTATAATTTTATCACAGTTGTTCAGATTTTGGATTGATTTGAATGCAACTTTAAAAGCTTTGGTTTCATACATTCAGTATGCCACCAAAATCAGGAAAAGCTTTTAGTGCCGCATGCTCTGAGGGGAGAGCATGAGAGACAGCTACCACAACCTGACAGATAACATGACAGCAGTAAAAATAGATTGCCATGCTCAGGTAAATTCAGCAGTGACAAAATACCACAAACACTGAAAAATACAGAGTTTTAATGTCCTCTCATTCAAAATTTGTCTAAGTCATGCCTGTAAAACATGGCTGTTTGGTACAGAAACCTCCCATGGTCTGCTTTATATTAGTAGGAGAAGTCAACCTCCACAGTCAGTGCTAGGAGCTGTAGTTTTATACTAACGCTAATCATCAGTAGTGTGACATCATGTTAATGAGACCTAATTGTGCCTCCTCCCACCCCTCCCCATCAATAGCTGATTTCTGCAAAAAATCATAACTTGCTATAGCAGTGTCTTATTTGTTCAATGGGTAAATTCTAATGGTCTGAAAAGCCTCAAAGAAACAGTGTAGCTGATCATTGTTTGCTTTACTCACTAAGTAAATTAGAAGTTGAATTGAGTTCATGATACATAATTGATTTATCTAAATAGCTAGCTGAGCACTGCAAGTAGTATGATAAATAAATGGAATGTTCCACAGTAATTATGGTAAGCTCCTTCACCTCCAAAATTCTTTCTTTATTTCTACTGCTTATTCCCTAAATTCTTTATTTTTCTGTTTATAACTATCCCTATATTTAAAGCATATATTGCAATTTTTCTTACCAACACAAAATTATAATCTGTGCAGTGGTTAAGCTGAAGGTAGGAGAATACATATCCATTACTGTGAAAAATTTTATAGATATGGGTAATCCATTATTTTATTTCAAAATTGGTTGTTCTACGACATTGTTGAGCACAAAACAATAAAAAAAATTGGGGTTTTTTGTTGGAATACTAAGTAAGTTTGCAGATCATATAAAATTGGGAGGAGCTGTTGACTCCCAACTCCAGGAGGCCTTGCAGAGAGACGTGGACAAACTGAAGGGCTGAGCAATCACCAGCCATATCAAGTTTAACAAGGGCAACTGCCAGATTCTGCACCTGAGATGGGGCAAACCTGGATGTACAGACAGACTGGGAAATGAGAGGCTGGAAAGCAGTGCCATGGAAAGGGACCTGGGGCTCATGGTTGGTGGCAAGTTAAACACGAGTCAGCAGTGCCCTGGCAGCCAGGAGGGCCAACCCTGTCCTGGGGGGCATCAGGCACAGCATCACCAGCCGGGCAAGGGAGGGGATTGTCCTGCTCTGCTCTGCACTGGGGCGGCCTCACCTCGAGTGCTGGGGGCAGTTTTGGGTGCCACAATATAAGAAAGACATTAAGCTCTTAGAGAGTGTCCAAAGGAGGGCAGCAAAGGTGAAGAGCCTTGAGGGGAAGCCACGTGAGGAGCGACTGAGGTCGCTTGGTCTGTTCAGCCTGGAGAAGAAGAGACCGAGAGGAGACCTCAGTGCAGTCTACAATTTCTCTCAATGGTGAGAGGAAGAGGAGGGGCAGGCACTGATCTCTTCTCTGTGGTATCCAGTGACAGGACCTGAGGGAATGGCCTGAGGTTGTGTCAGGGGAGATTTAGGTTGATATTACAAAAACATTTTTCACCCAAAGGGTAGCTGAGCACTGAACAGACTCCCCGAGGAAATGGTCACAGCACGAAGCCTGTCAGAGTTCAAGAAGAATTTGGACGGTACTCTTGGGCCCGTAGTGTGACTCTTGATGTGTCCTGTGCCAGGCTGGGAGTTGGACTTGGATGATCTTTGCAGGTCTCTTCCAATCCAGAATACTCTATGATTCTTTGATTTCTTGTGCTTTATGGTTTGACATCATTTTAAATTTTATTCAAAAACATAAGTAACTCTACAGTTACTTAATACTAAAAAGTGATATTTTACATCTAAGAGCCATTAATTTAAAAGTCAGGAGTTTCTGCTTCTGCAGTGAACTAGTCCCAAGAATTATGTTTTCACTATTTACAAGGGGTTTTTTGTTGCATATTCGTATGGATTTTCACAATAGCTAGAACCACTTGCTATCTCGTAGTCCTTAGACTGTACCAGAAAAACATTTTGAGCCATCCTCAGATATTGGAATCCTTCTGCCTTTTAAGTGGCAGAATATCTTATTTGCAAACCATCTAGGAATATAGCAAAATCCATTCCAGAAACAACATGAGTTAAGTACATAACAGGTTCATGTTTTGTTTTGGAGTTAGATGTTTACAGTAACAGCATTTCAATAGCTTTATGGTGAAACTTAAGGGCTGTGATCTTATTTTAGGGTCCCCTGGTTCCTTTACTGAAATTAGCATACACTTATATTGCTCTCCTAACCTTACGGCTAAAGTCTGTATCTTTAAAATAGAACACTTTAGAGACAATATAATTGGATAATTATAAATTTTTTTAAAAATATTTTCTAGACAGAATATGTGACCCCACCTGCTGTATAATTATAAGTGTTTGACAAACAAATTTGCAAAATGTTGAGTAGTTTATCTTTGGATTTTATCCAAGGGAAATCCAGGTAAGTACAGGACATATCCAGGTGGAACATCTTGTTTAGCACCACAAATTAGCATCATGTGGACAATTTGAAGCAACAGTTGATAAAGTAGTGTTGTTGTGGGATTTTTTTGTCTTCATTACCCAATCTGTCTGAAAGATCATTGTTGAAGTAATTTTCGCCTTTTTTTTTTTTGCATAATATCTTCTTTTCAATTAAAATTTCACGTCTTCTTTGTACATGCCATCTTATACCAGAAAATACAGGGGAGATGTGACTTATTTAACTTTCAGTCACATGTTGTAAAGTTAAGTTTTTAGAATTTTTGTGGCAATGACTGGGGCTTTTTATATTTTTCTAGGAGTTCCACTCTTTTCCAGTCTCTTGAGACTTGGCTTTAAATTCATAGGCAAATTCAAGTTATCTGAAGAAAATATCCAGCAACACCCTGTATTCTAAGCCACTCTTGATATAAGGCGCTCTTTGCATTTTCTTTCTTTCTCCGTGAAGTTATTTTCTTCGAGCCTGTGTGTCTGAAGAATTATAGCACATTATTTTACATGTAATCTTAGAGTTGAATTCTGTAGCCTTTATGTTTTACAAACTATTTTCCTATAAAAAACTCTTGTTTAAGATTTGTTTCATAGGTCCAAGGTTATATACAGGTTACTACAATACAGGTGCCTACCACGGTTGGCAAATTAAAACTCCAAAGCCTATTTTAAAGCTCTCTGATCTTGTTTAATCAGCAGCATAAGAGTAGATAATTCCCTTGTGTGCTCCAGTTAGCTGAATGTTATTGCTTAGATAAACAGTACACCTGTTCTGATTAGGTTCATGTTTATTCATTGAGTCAAAGAAATAAGGGATGGAAACACCTCTGAGGTCATCTTGTCCAGTACTTTGTGGGTGTAGGATTGTTCCCAATAGCAATAGAAGTTTTGTACACTCCAGCTTTAACCAACTCAAATAATGTGGTTTCACCCTCTTTCAGTGAGAATTATTAAGCAATTTAACAAACTTTACAGACTTAAACACTTTTAACAGTCTTTAAAAAAAAATTGATGATATTCAGTTTGCATTTGATTTTTAGTTTCTGGCTGTTACATAGAATATGGCTCAAGGAAAGATTCATCTTCCATACACAGTGTTTCCAAGTAATTCTAGACTTTTATGAAAGTCTTATATCTTAGCTGATGAAAAAAATACTTTATAAATCTATGTTCTAGTGTTTTTGATATGTCAGTGTTTTGGCTCTCTTAAATGTCCTTATCAGTCTGAAGTTTCTCTTTCAATAAAGTTTTTTCTTCATCTGTCTTGCTGAAAACTTTAATGGTGGCCTAGGGGTTTTTGGGGGGGATTGTGGGCCTTTTTTTTTTTTTTTTTTTTGGGAGGGTGGGTAGAGGTGGAGCTGTCTTGTTTACTTTGTGTTTAAAATATTTACGTCATTACCCTTTTTGCATCTTGTCAAGCTTGTTATAGGAAGCATTTTTGAAAGGTCTCAAAACTTGTCCCTGGTTGACTCTGCTTTGCTTTCCTTGCTACAGAGTGTATTTTTAAAAGGGGGGAAAATATTCCACAAATACGGCAAAAAAGTTTATGTACATTTGAACACTTTCCATCTGAAATATGTATTTGCGAAACATACTCAAATTAACTTTGACCTCAAAGCTGAAAGTTTGTGTATCAGTATTTACAGATGGCTACAGGCTTTGTCAGGCGGAAAAAAGGTACTTGAGAGACTGCTTAAAAATCCATTGCACCAGCAGTTTTCTGAGGCCTTATTCTGTAGTGCTCTTTTCTTAGAAACTGTGTGTCTTCCTCTAGGCACAGGACTCTTTGCCCTTACAGTCTTCTACGTCCATTATACATCAAACCTTCCATGACCTTTGCTTGGGAAGCAATTAGGAATGCTACAGAAACCTAATGCCTCACAGGAACTCATGGGGAGGGGCAGAAAAGTTAAACCAACAGACAACACTCCATTCTTTTCAACTTGTCCATATCCACAGATCTTAATCCTGGTTGTAAGCCTGGAATTCCCTTCTACTACCTCATGATCCAAAGTCATTAGCTGGTTCTGGGAAGCCATAATTTAGTAAAAGAGAGAATAGTTTGGGCTTCTGTTGTGTTAATGGGTAGGACTTTGGGACTAGAACAGTAGGGATGCTTTAATACATAACACCTGTGCCACTGTATAGTAGCTGAATGCACAATCATATTAGTATTTGAGCATCTTCTCAGAAATTAACTTGATAAATATCGGTCAAAACAAATTCCACCTTTCATTACTTCTACATACACCACGAGTTTTTAAAACAAATCTCCCTTCTTACTTACTGGGGTGGATCTGTATGTTAAATCTCGGCCCGTGTGATTCAATAAATACATTTATGAGGAGTGAAGTTTGGTCTAAAATCTTATCAGCTCAATCTCTTTTACTGAGGTGACTTAGCTTGAGTGTATGTTTAGCACTATAAATAAATTAAGTGCATAGATATAAATGGGAAATGAAAAAGAAAAATCAAACTGTATGCCTTTAGAAGAACAGCATAATCCCTTGCTCCTAAAAATCAATTTTTATAGGGTTTTCATTTTGATACAATAAGGTCAGTTAGACATAATAATCTTTAGCTTCCAACTCAGTAGTATCTGCTGTAGGGAAATAAAACCTGCAAACTCTCATTTTATGCAAAAGGTGAAACTGAATTACCATAATGGTGCCTTGAGGTCTAAATGCTCTGAACCAAGCACAGTGAACTGCCTTGGTGGATCAATGGACAGGATTTCTTGGGAGTCCCTCTGTTTTACAGTGGCAATATTTGTATTTTTGGATGGCAGTGGGGGACCTGGCTGCTCTGTAGGGTGCAGCCACATTTTCAGCAGTGTCCTCAACCAGAGCTTATGCAGCATGAATGCAATTCAAGAATGTTTGCCAGGGCATAGGGGGAATAAAGGTGAGAAGAGGAAGGGCCTGTCTGAGCAGTCATTACTGTCACTACCTGAATATTTGCCTCAGCAAGAGGTGGTGGTTACTTAGAAGCTATGAACTGCTCTTAAATAGGTCTCCACAGCCAGCCTTCCTATCCCTTACCTCTACCCCATTGTTTTAGGATAATCCAAATGGGGTCCCACATTATATAGCAAAGACAGACAATTAAATAATGTACTCACTCCTCCTGACTGTTCAGAGTACCTGTGCTTCCTGGTAGTCACAGGGACAGAAGGACATCGTCACAGAAATATTTCCATCAAAGATTTGGCCCTGGCCCTTTATTACTGGAACATGGTGATGCATAATGGCCCTGAAGCTCTTGACCTTGACTACCAATGCTGAGTACCACCTGGAAACAAGTCTCCAGCAGTAAAACGTGGTTGGATGCTTTTAAAAAGCAACTGCACTTAGGTTTATCATCACCTGAGTTCTGATACAATACAGGAAAGGAAAAAGCTGCAGTCCATTATTAAAATACAGTTAAAAATAACTGAGGATGAAGACTAACGGTTGAATCAAGTGTGCTGCAGCTGGGGTTGCATCAGCCTTTTTCAGTTCCTTAGTGGCAGACATTTTGAAAGAATCTAAAAAACTGAATCCATTTGTTTTGCTTTTCAAACTTATTGTTATTCTTAGTTTTCTTATACTGGTTACATCGGTGGTGCTCTATGTACTTCAATAATGTGTGATCAAATAGAATGCGATCCGTACTGAATTTTGGAGAAAAGAATCTTTGCCTAATGCAGCCTACAAAGGAACCAAGTGGAATAAAATGCAATAAAATGTCAGAAGACACAACAAGCTGGAGGAACAATGGTTACTCTTGCTTAGGCTCTGTAGTTTCTATTCACCTGAGAAAATAGGTCTGTATGTTGTCTAGTATGTGGAGATTCTTCAGTATGGATAAGGGCTGAAAAACTAACATTAACACAAAGAAAGAAAACTTAATTAGTCAAATGAAATCCAGACACTTACTTTGAGAAAGAAAAACTAATACAAAAACATAACAATGGCATGCATTAACAAAAGCAAATACAGTTGTGAACAGGAAACAGATTATATACACTTATAAATAAGCAATGGACAAAGGAAATGGGACATTCAGCGGTATATTTTCCTAGAAGATAAGGCAAATTAGGTTGCAATAAATCCCCCCAAGATGTACAGCTTTGCAAGAGAAAAAAATTTCCTTTTAATAGAGTTGAATGGTATCATATTAGAAAAATGGGGAGGCAACAAATTTGTTTGGTCCTATCTGCCATGAGACAATGGATTAAATACAAGTGTGAATGCAGAAAATAAGGAACCTACCTAACTAGAGTGGAACTTACTGCCTTCAATTTCCAAGGGAAAAAATAAAAGCTTCATGCTGTTTTTGCCAGCACTTGAGCATTTGGATACAGTGCAAAAGCACTTCCAGTAACAGTAAATCGGCAATGCAAATGAGAAAAAAATGAATATGCTGCTCTACTATAAAAATTTCCTTTTTATTTTTGAAATGTGAGGCATCACAGGCTTATGTCCATCAGCTGATAATGAACTGAAAAGTAATACATGAATTACAAGAGGAAGGAAAAAGATCAAAAAGCCTAGCCTTGGACTGACAGTGAAATAAGTGGTTGTTTTAGGGCAGCTGTATGAGAAGCTATTAACGCTTCTCCACTAAGTTTTGCTGTATTCATACGTAAAGCAGAGCATGATCAGCAGACTATCATTATAACAAACTAATCAAATTATTGCTGGTGGAAGGAGATCCTGGCACATTAAGCAATCTTCTTTTTTCTTATGATACTTGTCACTTCAGGGATTTTCTGATTAGTATAAGGAAACAACTTACAAAATCCATTCCTATTCATGGTACTTCCAGATGTAGTACTTCAAGAATTGGACAAAAGGGGCAGTAATCTGTGGATTACAGTTTTCACTGCAGAAATGAAAAATACCATTAACATAATGTAACTGACGTTCTTATTGTATTGCTGATCCCTTGCAGGGGTCAGCACTAATACAACATCCGTATATTCAATCCAAAACATTTTCATCTTCTTTATTTTGGCAACACTTAGATTTAGTAAGGTACCTACAATTTTTCTTCTGTTTATATGCTAGTAATCCCTGATGCTAAGATCGGAGACCATTGCATTGAACTGACTTCCTGGAGCCCCAGTCCTCTTAGTATACAGCAATAATGATCCTTCCCACCAGACAATACTGTTTTAAGATGCTTTGGTATATTGGGAGTGCTAAATTGTTATTGTTCTATTTACTGGTTAATCACTGAAACTCTGGTGGTATCCCATGATTTTCTACACCTAATCAGAAGTGGTAATTGTTTCTAAAGCTGAAATCCAGCTGTGCTGCAGTCGTCCAAAATTAGTATTTTTGTGATCACCTTTCCAAATTACATTGTTTTCTTGAACTGTGGACAGACTCTAACTGGCAAATCTGCCCAATGATAACAGGGGTCTGACTCATGTTACTGAATTTAAATCCAAATGCTGATCAACTTCTAAATTTGGCCTCTTATACCAATTTCAAAACTGGTATTTTATTTCAATTGAATTAACTTTTAAGTGGTGTAACACTGAAAATATCAAAGGAACTGCTTTTCCTTTACACCAGTAGGAGGGAAGAGAACACTACCATCTACTCTTGCTTTTTAGAGTATGTCATTTGCTTTTTTAAAACCATGTACTCAGTTGGTATTTCTAACTATAATGTTTTATCCTTTACTAAGCCATTGGAAGTGTTAAGATTGAAAATATGCTTTAAACATAAAGGTACATTTAACAAAGCTCAGTATGACTTTCCCCTGGCATGAAGTTAATTTTTCATCACTTGGGAGTATATCTTCTTGCATAATAAAAGCAGATAATGCATTGATGTTTAAGGGTATTCTTGAAGAGCTAGAATAGAGTGTTTTAAAGTGGCTTTATTGTACTGAAATGCCTGTGGTTTAGATGATTTCCAAGGAATTTCAAAGCAAACAGATAAGCAAACTCTGCTCCTGAATCATTTGGTTTGAATCCAAGCTTCTCTGAAAAATAAATGTGAAGTGATATTAATCTTAATGGTTTACAGCAGATGACTGGAATGGGCATTGTTTAGTACAAAACATAGGAGGCTTAACCTGTGAGGTGCGATGATGCAAGAGTCCCAATCTGCATGTGAGGTTATTCATTTATATCAGCTCTATAATGCTCCTACCTGTGCCTAGCTTGCTCCCTCCTTGGGTTGCTCCTCCCAGCCCTTTTTGTTGGACTATGGACAGAGAAAGAGGTGCACACCCTACTTAGAGAGTTATGCTGTCCTTCTGGGCAACTCAGAGATGCATCTACAAACTTAGGGCCGTCATGGGAGATGCAGTCAGTATCAGCAGTTCCTGCAGCCAGTGCCTGCCTGGGGCCTGTGCGCTGTGCTTATCCCTGCTGGACACCATGGTGGAATCCAAGCTGCGGATGCCAGGGGCTTGGTGAGCAGAGGGAGCTGGGAGAGGCCCTGGCAGGAGTCTCCCCTATGCTCAGGAGCCGCCACAGCGTCCTGGACCTCCCTGCTTTGATCTTCCAACCCACCTCAGTACCCATCTCCAGTCCTATCCCCATTTCTTCACCAGGAAGGCAGGAAGGGAGGACACGACCCTACCAGGCTGCAGGTATCTACTGACCCCATCAGGTGTTTTGAAACATGCAGAATAGTCCTACAAGAGCTTGAAGAGCTGCCTTCTATATAAGACTAGTTTACAGAACATATGGCTTTCTTCTATGCATAAAGTAGTGAATAGTCAAATATCTTCAGTAATAGAAAATTCTTTTCCTAAAAGTGCTTCAACTAAAGTTACCACTGCTATTTTCTTTATAGCTTTTAATTTGCGTGTTGTTTGATCTGTGGAGCTGACTTCATAATTTAGTCCATAATTTCTTCAGTTTAAATGACATGTTATGCATCTCAATATAAGTTGTAATGCAGTCATTCAGTCTGTCTCTTTTCTTAGTTAATTAATCAGCTCAGAGTGACCTTTCAAAAGTATCCTGGAATCCCAAAAATCCAGCAATTCCCTGAGAGGCAAAAATTGCTTCTATATCCCAGTGATGTGATTTCCTTATAGCAGTTATACAGGCCACTGGGATTACTCACTTTCTTATAATTAAGCTTATGCTTAAATACTTTGTTAGTTCATGTGCAGAATATATCTTCTACATTCATCTTGCTTACTTTTCTGTGGTAATTAATGATTCCTAATTTTACTAATAAACTCTTTCTTTGACAGTTTTTCAGAAAAATAAATATTTTCTGTGAGGAATACTTACATTTGGACTTGGATCTTTTTATTGAAATAGACAGGTTTTTCTAAGATGTTTCTATCAGGGCATACCGTAACTACTTCTTTAGGAATACTCAAGGATGAGAGATTAAGAAAAAATGTAAGGGGAGCAAACATGGGTTTGTGGTTCAGAATACGGAGTAATCCTGCTTTATGAAATACAAAGCAAATCTGGCAAGAATATGAAATCTTCATGCATCACTTTATCCCTAGTGCTCTTCAAACAGCAACCAAGGAATAGAAAACTGCCATGCTGTTTTTCAAGATTGCTTTCTATTTAAATGTACAATAGCTTGCTGAATAACTCTGTCACTGTCAGAAAATTGCAGATGAATGGAGCTGAGAGAAACAAAACCACTTAGCTAATACTCTTTTGAATAAAGATGTGTTTAGCAACAGCTGAGAGATGCGCAGGAACCTGACAGTCTCCTGCAGCCCAAGCCCGTGAGGCTGATATGAGGGTGTTACCAGAGCCACCACGCCAGATTGAAACGGCTCCAGGGAGCAGAAACCACACAGAATGCAGCAAACAGTCCTGGTGAACAACAAGCTGTGCATGAGCCAGCAGCGTGTCCTGGGGGCCGAGAAGGCCAATGGGATCCTGCGGTGCTTTAGGAAAAGCATTGCCAGCAAGTCGATGGAGGTGATCCTGCCCCTCCATTCAGCCCCTGCGAAGACACATCTGGAGTGCTGAGTCCATTTCTGGACTCCTCAATACAAGGGAGACATGGGGCTCCTGGAGCAGGTCCAGCAGAGGGTGACAATGGGATTCAGGGACAGGAACATCTCTCTCACAAGGAAATGCTGGGGGAGTTGGGCTTGTCCACCCTTCAGAAGAGGAAACTGAAAGGGGACCTCATCAATGGATATAAGTATATGAAGGGAGCGTGTCAAGAGGATGGAACCAGGCTCTGCTCAGTGGTGCCAAGCAACAAGACAAAAGTCAACGGACAGAAACTGGTGCACAGGATGTTCCACCTGAATATAAGGACAAAGTTCTTTATTGTATGGGTGCCTGTGCACTGGAGCAGATTGCCCAGAGAAATTGAGGTAATTTCCCCCACCGGAGATATTCAAGAACCATCTGGACACAATCCTGTGCCGTATGCTCTGGGATGACCCTGCTTCAGCTGGGAGGCTGGACCGGGTGACCCACCGTGGTCCCTTCCAATCTGACCCCTTCTGCAATTCTGTGTTGCAGTTGTGCACTGTTCTCCAAATTCAGACTTAACAGTGAGGCATAACAATTTATCTTACTTTGTCTGTCAGTTCCACAATATGTTTGAATTTCCATTAGACTTTGGCAACCCGTTCTTAAACGGAGCACATACTTTGCTCAGTGATTATGATGATAAATTCTTTGTAGAGGGAATCTGCAGGATGAGACATAGTGTGAGACTGCTTATGAATCTCCTGGAAAACAGGCAGGACTCTTCCCTGTTTCTCACAGAGCTGTCAAAGAAACAATTAATGTGCTAGTGTGATCTTACACTGTAAAGCGTCTTATGCTGTTGGCAATAATTATGTGCCCCAGCTGAGGAATTTTTTTTTTCTGAACAGAATGAGATACCAGATAAATTGTAGCCAGTGAAATCAATAGCTTTTTATGCAAGGTCTGAAAGGCCATTTTCTTATGTTTTCCCTCTTCTGTGGAGAGCAGTCATCAGAGTAGCTGAAATATGTCTGCAATAAATGCATTCATTTCTTTGATATGGGCAACAGTCTTACTCTTTGCTGAAAGCAGGTCTGCTTTTTCTATTCCTGTTTTACCAGATTTCTTTTACCTTGCATTAGGAAGTATAACCTCTCAGGAAACATGGCTGATATATGGAGATGCATAAAAATTGGGAGCCTATATAACGTATTCAAGGACAGAATAACTATACTGATGCTAACTTTTCATGACACTGCTCCTGTGTTCTGCATGTTAACAAGACAACTCTATAAAATATTTGAAGTCAACCCACACTATTGCTTCATACCTAGATGGAGAAAGAAAGCAGGATTTTCCTCTGGAATTTACTGAGCAGATCATAAGTAATAAGTTTTCCTGTGGTATTCAAACCGTGCAAGTAGTTAGAAATACTTCTTAATTTCTGAATTAATTAAAAATCAAGTGCATGTGATATGGCATTTGTTGGTAAACTTAACTATGTAATGAGTAGTTTCAGAGATATGATGATTGATGAGAAATTTGGATGAGCAGTTCTGCAGCCATTATCTCCAGTGAGCTCTGTCAGCTGACTGAGGATGGGTTAGAGTAATTTAAGATTTTGTGGTGCTTTTTCTTGCAAATCTGACAATGGTAGTAATGCAGTCACAAAGCCTGAGAAACCATGATGACTGGAGATAGATGGGGTTTATCTTGTAGTTCTTTAGCATTGTGAGAACTATAATTTTACTGATGTGTTTACTAATAACTAGGATTAATAATCTGACTTTTTTTATAGTAGTCTGATATCAGAATACTGATACATTTATAGAAAAAACTGAAAATCCAATAGACTGATGTTACAAGGCATGACAAGACAGGCACCAGAGGTCTTTGGGTTAATCCCCTGGTGTTGCAAATTAATCATGCTCTGTGTCTAAATCCTCTTTAAATTAATTTTTACATCTAGATCCTTCTACAACTGTTCAGAGTTCCTCAGTTTTAACAACAAGAGATTGCAAATTCCTTCTTCTAAATACAATTCCATGCCCAGAACTCTGTTTTCCAAAACCTACCACCATGCAGGTCTAGCCCTCTTCCACTTGAGTGTAATGAGACCTATGCAGTTTTACTGACTGCCTCTGTCAGTCATATTTCCCTGTAGTTATTTTGGAACACACTCTTTGGTTTTGGACATGGTTTAAAAAGGGTATAGTTTTCAAAGGTTTTTTTTCAAAGATTCCTACATGTTTTCTGAGAAGGATAGCTGAGTACAGCAAAGATGCAAACCAGTGACCTCTGCTGAGAGGAAAAACAAAGAGAAATAAGTTTCTGATATACCTGGAGAGGCTCATCAGTTTGTGTATATCTTTGGTCTACTCACAGTGTTCATCTCTTTTGGCCTGCTGGAGTTGTCTTGGGGAACTGGCTTAATTCATTTGAGGTATAGAGGGAAGACGCAGTATTGAGTAAGACAACTAAGGACAGAAATGCTTGTGTCTTACTGTTCATGGCACAAAATAATAAAAATAAATAGTTTCTATAAAACCCTTCTTTCAAGCATTCGTTGTGCCTTTCCCATGAAACCTTACCTAAATGGTCAGATAAAAAGATAACACATCACTGGCAATGTTCACTTTTGTAGTTTTCTCTTTTTGTAATAAAGATGAGTTAGAATGAGCAGTCTTCTGCTGTTCCTGAACCATGCTTAGAGTAATTTGTCTTCTGAGGCTTGTGAGTAATGGCTTAAACATGACAACATTCACAAGTGTTTATTTCCATTTCGCAGATTTATAAGGGAACTAAATCTGTTCTATGTAAACAAAGCAAGATGAAATCCATGTTTATGATCTATGTATAAAAAATGTAAGGAAGAGAAAAAAAAGGAAAGAAAGCTAATAAAATTGTCTTAGGGCCATAGCACTTTCACTTTGAAAACAGGCATAAAGTCTGAAAGTTAAAAGCTTGCCTCAGGCATAGTGCGGAATATTATGAGGCAAATTCAGAAGCTGGAAGCCTCAGTCCTGGCCTTTTTTGATATGTGGAGTCAGTCTAATGTGGCAGCAGTGTCCTCTTTCCCAGCAAAGTAAGTTGTATTGAACACAGGTTAAGTGAGAATAGTGTCTATTTTCATGCATCTTGAGCTTTACCAAGACAGCAATGAACGCTTAAATAAGGAAGTTCAGAGTAAGAGCACTAGCAGAACATTAGCAGAACAAGAACTGAGGAAAACCAGTCACCACTCCTCACTGTTTCAGCTGCTTTAGTCATTAAGTATAAAGAAAGTATTAAATTATTTTAAAAAACCCAACTTTTGGAACAATAACTGAGACACAAGTATTCCTGAATAATTTTGGAATGTTCAGCATAAATGTGTATTTTATACTTTAAGAAAGTCATCCCAGCTTTAAAAATCACAGAAGTAATGATCCTTAATGCTTAGGCTTAGCTTAATACAAACTAACTGCACAGCATAAAACATTATATCAACACCTTCTTTTAAATTTCCAACACTCTTTCAAGATTTTGGCTGGTGTCCTTTTCCTAAAGTGTAATACAAATTAATAAAAGTACCTTTTACCTTGAATTTAAATTCTCTTTGGTTACTTCTTAATTAAATATTATAATAGCAAATATGCCTTGTCTCTTCAAAATATAAGCCAGCTAGCTTTTTTCTACTGAATGAGTGTGTACCATTTCCGGCCATGAATACAAATTTTGGTCTGTATTCTACAAATGCATTGACAGTACAATTTCAAATGAATGTGTACTTTGGAAAGTAAGAGAATTTTTGCTCTGAACGATAGGGTAAAGAAGTGCACTGTCCTTGAAATAGCAAGAGCTAGTCATTGGAGCATGGGAAATCCCAGATGGGAATACTACAGGATCTGTTCCGTTTCGCCTCTGAACAGTCACTATATTGAAATCAAATGCATTAATTGATCATGTTGATTACAAGTAAATATTTTATCAATCTAAACTGATTGATCTGCTGAAGCATGAAAATAGTTCAAAGCAGAATGCAGCTGAAGTTTCCTTTCACAAAGCCAACACACTGAATAGTCGTTTCTTAATACATCCTGGGGACTTAACAACATATTTGATCCATTTTCTTTATATTGCATCACAAAATTCATTCTAACTGTTCCTTAGCAGAAAAATAATAGCAGTGATTTAACCTTGTGTGAGTTGTGAATCTGAATGAGAAGGTGATGTGTCTTCTGTCCTCCACAGAGAAAACCTCTGCATGTTAACTCTAGTTGTGATTTTTCTCTTCAAGCGTAATAGAATTAATTTCACAATTGTTTTCTTCATCTTATTAATAACAGTGCAGATAATTGATGTTTGTTCTTGTTTATAAAATTCAAAAATGCATATACTATCCTTATGAGAGAAAGGGAGTGTTATAACAAATTGATTCAGAATGAGAGTGTAACAGCATCAGAAAATGGTGTTTTTAATTTTTTTTTAAGGTAGTGGGAGGAAATAATGACTTTTGTTACTCTTTTTGGCTAGAGGTCTGGTGGTTAAAAGCATTTTGTGTTTGTTTGCTATAGAATTCATTATCAGCTCTTGACAATCTTAAATTAATCTCCATAAGCCTGCTGATAATTACTGTGGCAGGTTTGTGGGTGTAGAGAGAATGAGGCAGAGTGCTTGATCCGGCTTCCATGGTTGCTAGGGCAAGAATCTCATTGTCCCTAGAATGTGATTCTGTGAAAGTAAAACTGTGCATAATTGTGTTTTAATGACAATGCAAGCAAGCAGTTCACCTGAAGGTACTGGAAGGGTTGTTGCTGTCTGCTCTCCATTTCACGTAGTCCTTCCCAGTGGAGGTCAGCCAGCTCCAACAATTATTGCTACACAGCCTCTACAGCTCTTTGGTGGCTGTTCCTACTAATGCTTAAAAAACCCCAAGCAAACAAAAAACAAAACAAACAAACAAAACCACAAGACCGCCAAAAAAGCAGCAAAAATGTGCTATACTCTTTCCCTGCTGACCACTGCTCGGGGAAAAAAGTCCCATACGTATTCCTTGATGAACAATGCTTGTTTGAAAGAAGATTTTGATGGGTACCCCAGCATATCATGGATACTGTCAATGGATACTGCAGCAGGAGTAGTTACGTGTAGTTACTGGCTTTGAGTGAATAAATATCAGTCTGCATGCCCATTATGAGGTTTTGCAAGCATAATGTGTGCAAAAGCATTTATGTCAGGCACAGTGAGTATGCCTATAAATCTTGAATGCAAATGTTAAGAACAAAGACATGTTTGAAGTTCTGAGTACGTGGGGAAACAGGTTGCTTAATGAGAAGCACAGGGCTTGAATGCTTGCAACACTATTTCCTTTAGGTTTTTGTTCTGCTGTTGTCACAGTGTTTGAACTTTTCAGATGGTATCCTAAGTGAAATAGCTACCATTTCTAACAGCTCTGTTTTCCCTTTCTTTCATCTTGCTCTTGGAAGGAAAAAGGGGGATTGGCTGTGCATTTTAACATTTTTTTTATCTGTTACTGAACATGAGCAAGCCAGTTCCTCCATGATACAGTTTGTGGATATTCAATTAACCTTCCTTCCCAGGTGATCATTTCTGTCCCTGTGCTGTGCCCTCCATTCCCAAGGCAGAGCTGTTTGTGGGGCTGTAATGTGATCTGAAGAAGAGAACAATTGTGAGTTAAAAAGGAAAAATAATGTTTAAATGTAAATTAGTTCCCATATGGCATAATGGTGACTTCTTTTCCTACTCCGCAGATACATGAATATAATTGAAGGACAAGAAACTATGTGACAAAGTCCATGTTTCTGTCAGAGGTGGTTTCACTCTTTAGTGTTTGTTTCACTGTACAACTGTCATCTTGCAGAAGGAGTCGCCAAGGTTCTGCATATCCATGCTCTGTGGCCACTATGATTGTACACAAACAAGGGGATACCCAACTGCCACTTTTTCAATAAATAGACTTCTGATAAAAGATATGAATGCAGAAAAAAATAACCTTATATTTACCTTAAAGTTTAATAAGGATTTGCAGCCTTTGAACCTATATGAAAAAAATGTATGAAAGTAGCAACATATAAATACTATACAGCTTGTGTTAAAAAAAAGATAATAATTTTGGCAGCTGAATTCATTGCTGTCATTTTTATCAAGCTGAATTTGGCAGACCATCTGAGAGGAAATTACAGTGAACAATAAGTATTATAATGAAAACATGGGTAAGGATTATTGTAATATTCTAATTAAAAATATGTGATGACATTGCAACATTTCTAGAATAAAAGCCTACTGTAAAATGGAAAACATGGCAAAATTCTTTGGACTAAACATAGTAGAGTCTTTTTTTTTTTTTTCTTCTTTTTTTTTTTTAATAGACTTGCCCAGAGCATAATAGCTGGTTTTATTAAATTAAATTCTGTAACATATATAACCATAATTATTCCAAGCTGAGAAACAAAACTTAAGTGTCATAAATCATTTATTCAACCAGGTATGTTTGAAATGTAAAAGTACAGCATGCTTGTAAAAAGACAGAAATCACATCATAATTGTTTTAGTTGACTAAATATTCTACTTATTGTTAAGGAGCTCTTGAGACTTAAATAAGAATTTTTAACACTCTGAAAGAAATTAGAATTCTAAGCACTTAGAAAGTCTTAAGCTAAGATCGTGTAAGTGTACAAGGATCTTAAATGCACTGTGATGTGTTTCACAAACAAACAATGCAGTATTCAGAATTCTGAATAATAAACTTCCTACAAACATATGAATTGATGAAAGAGTAAAGTGGCCATCACTAAATTTTCTTACTTTTGGCTAAGAATTTTCAGGTTAAAGCAGATCAAGATGTGCAGTAAGATGCCAGAGCATATGACGGGTCCTGGAACTGTTTCATAGGGCAACAGTGGAAACATCTGAGAAATCTGGTATCGTCAGTGGGCCGTTCTTCCTTGTCTGGTGGGCTACTATAGAGAAAACAGCTAAGTGAAATGTTAATTATTTCAGCTTACATTCTTGCTAGGTAACACGTTTTGTTGAAGAATTCTCCATTAATTCATTCTTCCTTTTTTCTACATATTTTTAGTCTTCAAAAAAATGGCAGACTAAATTCAGCAGATTGTCTTTCACATGGCCAAAGAAGTTAGCATTTCCTATTAAATACCATTGTCTACAGCACAAGCATTTAATTTTTGTCAGGCCCTAGATATCAGCTTTGAATTGATATTAGGTAGTTTAGAGTTTTCACCTTAACATTTCCCATCCCATAGCTCTTTTTTTAGCTCTTGTTTTGTATCTGATAAACTGCAAAATACTGCAGAAGGCTACATGAAAGTGCAAGTGAGTATATGACGTTTGACCTGAAGGCCTGCAACTATTGTTACAAAGTCGATGCTGTGATGTGGCTGTTCCATTGTGTTTTCCACAGTTCATTTGGCCTCATGACATGCTCAAATTGAGCAAACCCTTCCTGAAGTGTCACTCTTACTCCCTTGAAACCTCCAGCAGCCAGGCTCATAGTAGTCAGTATCTCCCTTCACGTTTGGGAAATAGATAGCAGGGGATACTTTTAGAGATAAGGAGCTTCTGGAAATAAGCTCCATATCATCCCAACATCAGGCCTCAGCTGGTCAGGTAACTCAGGGTATGCTATATCTGGGAGTAGATGTGTTTCCCTGATGATGGGAAACAGAATGAAGGCAGATGGGTTTTCTCTCCACGTCTTTCAAAACTTTTCAAGGTACTGTAGCGGTGACCCAATGCTTTCAGTGCCCTCCTGTCTCCCTTGATATGATTAACGACCTTTCCAAAGCACCGTGAATCTCATGAACTCCCTATTTTCAGGATCTGAGAGGTATTTTTTGTTTCCTAATGGAGCTGATTTTAATACTTTCTAACAAAGCAATACTTGTACTGTTGGTTTCTGTGTTGTATTTACTTCAAGTAAATGGTAAATAGTCCAATCTCAGGGGTATCTGAGATGAAGCTGGAGAACTCAGTATCTTTCAGGGAAAATAAAGGAGACTTGGAGATTTGGTGGTGGCAAAAGCATACAGAACTCATCCAACCCCTGTGGAATAAGCCACAGAAAACCTGTCCCATAGCACTGATTACATTATAGAAGCTCTGTAGCTTCTCTCTAGGTTCAGTAAATTGCCTGGCATCTGAGAAGACAAAGTGTGAAGCCAGTCCCCATTGCTGAGCTAAGAGAATTATTCAAGCTTCCTTCCGTTCATTTTTCCCTTCTAGGTATCTGATCAATGGGAGAACGACTGGGACATGAGAAAATCCACTTCTAATATCCAGAGCTGCATGTGAGCTATTACTGGATTCATAATAGCTGTCTCTCACACTGCCCACGCAGTCCCAGTCATTACTAAGTCAACAGTTTCCAAAACATCCTGTGACTGAAAACACATAGAAATGTTAAAAGCTATTTAACAAGATGCCTTAATGTAATGAATCAGACACAAGATTTTAGTTAGATTCATAAGCTTAAATATGTGTAAAATTGTGTTTGATGGAGTTTTTTTGTTTGTTCACAGGAAGAACAGTATCATCTCATATAAAAGATGGTGTTGCTTTTAAGCAAAGCTGACACCCCTAGCGCCAGGAATTGTTAAAGGTCTCCTGTTAATGCTGGATTAAAAATATGGTTATAGATTTGGAATTTGGATAGCTCCTATAGAGACTACTAAAAGTCTGAACTGATCTGTAGCATTGCAGCGCTCAGCTAAACAGTGCATATTCACAAAGATTTTTTCACAAAAAAAATCACATATGGTCATGTTAAAGTATCTCAAGGTGTTTCAAGGGACAATATCTGCTTTAAATGTGATTCCAAATAATGCAGGTAGGTATTTGACAACTCAAAACAAACCAAAAAAACCCTCCAAACACAATATTGCACATATTTAAGCTTATGAATCTAACTAAGATAATGTTTCTTGTTTCTGATCCATTATGTTAACACATCTAATTAAATTGTTTTTAAAATTTCTATGTTTATGTTTTCAACTTGAGTATATATTTCAAAATCACTGTTTCTACACAATTATTTGTCGATTTCCTCTTAATATCGCTCTCATTTTAAAATCAATATTTGTATTTCTAAGAGTATACATGGCTATAAAGGAAACTATACTGCTTAGGGTAATGATAGGTTCCTGTTTTCCAAATTGCTTTTCCCATGACAAAACCATTACTGAAGAATTTGTAATGCTGCTTTCTGTATAGAAAAAAATTGTATTTGTGTCAGGAATATGCATAAGTGCCTTTTTTCTCTTTGTATACAAAATGAGTAGGTTTTTCATTTTCTATTTATAATCCCTAAAAGCAAAACCACTTTCATGTTAGCGCCTTGATGCAGCAAGATAACCGGTAGTGAACCAAACATATTAGGATTTTCCAAGTACCTGCCTGACTCAGGGCCTTTAGATATGTAAAACCTTCTCCAACGAGAGATCAACGTTACCCTATGGTTTCTACTGGTCTTACTGCTAAAGTTTAATATATCTCCACCCTGAGAAAAGGAAATGAAAATTAAGTATTAATATCAAGTTTTAATTCAACAAAAGATCCGCATCTGACTTGTATTCGTGCCTTTCAAAAATTGCAGTCCAGTATTACAAAGCACAAAGCTCCTCCTGAGTGAGACTTACAGTTGTGGAATTCCACAGGACCTTAACCTAAACTGTGATTTGACATCATATTTACATAATTCATGTTTTCAGTGACTTTGATGTGGAATTAAATGTAACCTCAAAACTTGAGAAAGTTGTTTTGAACCATTAAGATCATATTTCTGTAAGCCCTCTAAAAAATGAAGTCAATAAATTTCCTAAGCATAGACCACAGAGATGGCTTAAGCCATAGATGGCAGTTGTTGACTGATCTGAATTTTAAGAGATAACATATCCCGTTTCTGCAAAATTCCGGTTTTTGACAGCTGCTTAGTATCTTCCTGGTACAATAGTTTGGAAGATCTCAGTGGCAATCTGTTTGCAAAGATCAGTGATGGTTGGGGTGGCTCTTGGTGGATGTTTAAGGGACTTTCTCTCTCCAATTCCTCACAGACTCCAAGGAAATTAAACTTCTTGGGCTCTGGAACCTGTTCACACAGGGGTTCAGATGAGAGAATACCCTGTCCTTTGCAGGATCTAAAAAGTAATACAAAGTAGGTCAGTATTAGGGTGCAGAAATTAGGATTGTTGTTGCACACACTGATGAACCACACCACAAGGATGACCTAGAAAGGGAGGATGAGGAGAATGTTGGGTTAAGGAAGGAGAGGAGAAGAAGCTGAGACACAACATAATAAGAATTGGCTGAATGGTGCAACCAGAGGGCGGTAGTCAATGCCTTAACGACCTGATGAGCAGTAGCAAGAGGTTCCCTGCAGGGGTCCATACTGGGACCAGTACTGGTTAATATCTTCATCAATGGCATAGACAGTAGGGTTGAGCACACCTTCGGCAAGTTTTCAGATTACCCCAAGCTGAGCGGTGCAGCTGACATACCTGAAGGATGGAATGCTGTCCAGAGGGACCTTGATAGGCTCTAGAAATGGGCACACGTGAACATCATGAGGTTCAACAAGGCCAAGTGCAACAGGCGGCACCTGGGTCGAGGGAACCTCCAGTATCAACACAGGCTGGGGAATGAAGAGATTGAGAGTAGCCCTGAGGAGAAGGACTTGGGGGTGGTGGTGGACATCATCTATCCGTGTGCACTTGCACTCCAGAAATCCAACTGTATCCTGGGCCGCATCCAAAGCAGTGTGGGCAGCAGGGTGAGGGAGAAGATTCTGCCCTTCTACTCCACTCTGGTGAGACCCCACCTGCAGTGCTGCATCCAGCTCTGGGGTCCCCATTACAGGAAGGTCATAGAACTGTTGGAGTGAATCCAGAGGAGGATGGAACACATCTCCTACGAAGACAGGCTGAGAAAGTTGGGATTGTTCGAACTGGAGAAAAAGGGCTCCAGGGATGTGGATACTGAAAAGCTTTAGGCAGAGAAATTTTCCATCTTTCTGCAGCATTCTGTGAGAGCACTGCTTTTCTCACAGAAACTATGAAAAACTGCTATGGTTTTATAAACAATTTTTTTCTATATTGCACCTGCTGTTATGTTATGATACTGACTAGCAAAATGTTTTGAAATGGGTGTTGTGAGCTTTGGCCAATAGGACAAGGGGTGGCTGTTCAAAGAACCAATGGTTTTCCTATCATCTTTGCGAACCAAGTTATAAAAGCGGTCTTTAATTAATTAATAAATTCTCTCTCTCTCGATTCTCCCCGGACCTGGACTCTGAGTCGTGTCGTTTCTCGCTGCTCTTGCTACAACAGCGACACAGGGAGACCTTCCAGTACCTAAAATGGACATACAAGAAATACGGGGAGAGACTTTTCAGCAGGGTCTGTTCTGACAGGGCAAGGGGTAATTGTTTTAAATTAAAAGAGTGAGCATTAAGACTACATAGAAGTAAGACATTTTTTACAATAAGGATGGTGAAATGCTGCCCAGCAAGGTGGTGGATGCCCCTGGAAATATTCGAGGTCAAGTTGGATGGGGCTTTGAGTAACCTGATTTGATCGAAGATGTCATTGCTCTTTGCAGGTGGTTGGACTAGATGACCTTTAAGGGTCATTTTCAACCCAAACTAATCTATGACTGATCTTTGAGGGCCTGCGGGAGGGGGAAATCCACTGAACAGATCTTTTCCTTGCCTATGCTGAACCCCAGCTCTGATCGTGCCTTTATAACAAGGTGGTATTTTCAGTATTACTGAAATTTATGTCTGAAGTCAGAAACAAATTTTATGTCTGAAACTCCGCTGTCATCAGACTGAGTGAAAAGTTGTGCCAGTACGTTAACATTTTAAAAAATGAAGGTGAGGGAAGTCTGTATATCTAGACAAGTGAGGTATATGTCCAGCCATGCTTTCTATGAAATTTTGCTGTGATAAAAGGCAAATTTATTTTTTAGCTGCTTTGCATACCCTACCTATTTTTTTTTTAAGAGAATATGGAATTCACTGTTACTCTGAGAGGTTGATTACATAGTCATGAAGCATTGTCAGAAAGGTGGGAGGGAAATGTATGACTGTTGGGCTTAATCGGAGGAAATTACATTTTTAAAAAAAGAAAACCTACTGTAAATAATGAGCACTAAAACAATAATACTTCTGAAACACCGTGCTTTGTGAATGAAGAAAAAAGACAGACTCCTAGCAGCTGAAATGAAAAAATACAATAGCAGCAGTATTTATTTTTCTCATTATGATGCAAAGATCAATCTGATTGCATGCAAAAACCGTGATCTAATTGTGACCTCAAGGTCAAGTTCAGTAAGGCTTGCCTTCAAAGGACTGGCCAAGCAGTCAATTTGTCACCTGAGACTGCTGTACAACAATGGTCTTTGATCCTCAGATATTTCTGTTGTCTAAAATCATTATGCAGGCTTATAAGGCTTAAGGCTTATATAGTGCTATTATACAGAGAGAATTATTTTGCATTATATTATGAGATTTTTAAACTTTATGGGCCTTTTTGCACGCGATGCCCTGACACAATTTAAAAATAACTGTTTTTGACAGAAAAACAAATTTTCCCCAAAGATTATTTGTTCACAAAGAATTTGTTCTTTCTGTAAGAAAAGGTTTCTTCTGGAAAAAAGATCCAAGACTGAAAACAATTTTGTTTTTCACTTTCACATCCATAGATGCATAAACATCTGTGTCAGAAAAATTTTGCAGCTTATAATGCCAACATGTGATACTATTTCGTTGCTCTTCCGTAGGCCAACTTCCCCAATATCTGTAAAACGTACTTCTCCCTGCATTGCACTATGAAATAATTGTCAATGCAGTTTTGAAATATCTGTCTACATGTACATACATATAAACTCCACAGTCTATTATTACCTTGTAAATATTACTGAAAAGGAAAAGAAAAAACCCTGTCCACCAACCCCTGTTAAAAAAAATCTAATATGTTGGGGTTTTTTGTTCATGGCGAGAATGTGAGTGTAAAAGGAAAAAGGAACTTTTTATTTATACAAAACATGCAGTGAATGTGAAACCTCTAGAAATTTAAGGAAATGGTTGTGTTTATTTTCCTGGTGAATTATATGCTTTTGCTTCAGGAATTACTTGCATCTCATTGGTAAACCTGGGAGCGGATGAGTTTGACTTAGTCTACTGTCAGTTCAACGACTTTAGTAATACTTTAAAGGCTTTAATGTGACTGCACTGAACTGCACAGAGTTTAATAGCAGCTTTCAAAAGCAGTGATGGGTTTGGTCTCAAGCCTGACTTGTCACTTAGGACTGGAGTTCTTGTAAACAAGTTTAGCAAATGTCGGTGTAATCACTTCATTCATATAATTCACTCTGCAGAAGTACTTGTTTCTCCTTGGGAAGGCTGAAAACAGATTATTTGTTTCTGTGTGGGCATGCAGTCATGTAGCAATCACCCATGGAAGAACACTACCTTTGACACAGCATTTGAAACACAAATTGTATTATCTAGAGGATAATACAATAACAGGAAGTTTAAGATATAAATTATGTTTCTAAAGTGTATTATATACTTCTTCTCTTCCATGCGCTTCAGTAGAGACCCCTGACAACCGAGGTGTTAATACTGATTCAATTCAATAATATAAGTATATATAAGTTCAATAGCCATGTCTTAATCAGCAGAGATCAGAGGGCAATTAAAATGTATAACAAGTGTTTTCTGATTAGTTTTTTATTTATACCAAAAATACTTTCAGCTGTGGCAAAGTCAGTGGTCTGGATAAAAGAGAAGAGAAATAAAGAAATTAGATAAGAATAACTCAGTGTTGCAGTGATTTTAGGATCTTAATGTGCTACACATTCATCTTCCTTTGTACAACAGAGTCCCTTCCAAGAAGTATTAAAGTAAGGTAGTAAATCAGGATATTAGAGAGCTTAGCTCGTTTTTCTTATTTTAACTCCTCTATGCCTGCTTTTGAATTGTATAAAAATAGCTTGGATCTTTGTAAACATGTATTGGAGTCTTTGTGCCACCCTCCAGTGCAGTGAAGGACAGCATCTATTTTCTAACTGCATTATTTGTCTTCAGCTCCTACTTGCAGTGGCCTGTTAACCAGCACTTGGGCAGAAGTTTACACAGCAGGAGGCGGTTACTCCAAGGTGCACAGGAGAATGGAAAGGATTGTCCCTACGTTTGCCTTAATTGTACAGTACTCAGGGAATAATGTGCCCTTGCAAGCAGTAGGCAGTTAATGAAGACCTCAGAAAATGGTGCTTCTGCTTCCTCGACTGCAGGAAGTAGATATTTCGCCTTCAGGAGCATCACCATCTCACTTGAGAGCATCACAACTCCCTCATCAATGGGACAGTGCTACTGCAGCTGGCCTTTCAGGAATCAAATTGTGCCTTTGCTGAAGAGGCAAGAGAAGAGCCAAGTGCAGGATCAACATATTGTGTGTACGATGGCAGCATTCTGCAACCCAGGCAGGTCCCCTCCAAATGTGGATCATAATTTTACTGTTTCACTAGAGAAGAGACAGGATAGCTGGTGAAAGTTTTTAACAGGCCTCTACTCCAGGTTATATATGATCTTAGCCACCCAATTACAGCTGTTGTGCTTGGGGCAATAAGAGCGTAAATGTCTGGGGCTGAGCTGAAAGGGCAGCAACCTAGTATGATGGAAGGTGAGATGAAATTCCTATTTTGAAAATACTTTTCCGCCTGAAAAACTACTTCCAGAAGATCTGGAACAAAACATATTCTGCCAAAGATGTGCTGGATGTACAGCTGGAAGTGGCTTGTACTGGTTGGTCCTATCTCATCCCAAGGGACTGACACTATTTACATTTCTTTTTGAAGGGCACTATTTATATTTCTTTTCTCTCCTTCCTTATTTCACAAAATATTTCCATTTAATAGTGGTTAAGGAGGAACTCAACAACTGATTATGGCTTGGAAATTCTAAGGTGGAGGATTGGGGTTTTTTGAGGGGAAGGGGGAGGAACTATATGACAAAATCTGCTTGAATATGCTTGAAGTTTTTGGGGGATTTCAAAGGCGGTTTTGGCAGTCTGACAGCTGTGTAACACAGACTCTGGGAGGCACTGCCAGCACAGCTTGGATGGAAAGGTGCAGTGCTGCAAATAGCAGGCCCCTAGCATTGCCAAGGCCGAGGTACCATGGTACCCACCTCAGCCATCTCATGTCTTTTCTGACACAGAGACACTACTGGGTTATAGAGCACTTGGGGCAGGACAGGGTGCGGCCATGGCACTCTGTGACCTCTTCTACCATGTAGTCAGTGTCCTTAAGAAAATTGAATATATGTAGAGAGGATTCGACAGAAGAGCTGTAGGACAGAGGAGACTTCCTTCTATCTGTTTCCTTCAGTATTTTCTGAGAGTCATGTCCTGCCTGATTCTGAGTTGGCATTGCTGTCTTGCCAACACCTACTTAAAATGTCAAACTTTTACTTGTGACAACTTCCTCTAAGAAGAAAATGATAACTGGTTGGATAAATCAATCTCCTTCCCTCTTTGAATTTGGACTGTATCCTATATCTTCCAAAATTTACAAGACTCAGATGCCTCTGCAATACTTTCTTGTTTATCCTATTCCCATTTGTACTGCATTTGAATCTGCCTAACCTGTGTTCCACATAAGTACTTCATGACAGTCCTCTGAGAAAGAGGGGCTCCTTTGAAGTACAGAACAAGAAAAATAAACTTGTCTTAGAATTTCAGGGATGAGGCTTTATGGAAAAGTGAACTTTTCACGGAAGGTGGCTGTACGGTGCAGGTAGAGTCAGAGTAATGTAAATGTACACAGCAAATCCGTATCTGTAGCATTTGGAATAGCCCACCCTGGGATTTTTCCATGTTTACAGATACATTTTTCACTCTCCTACACTCTTGTCAGAAATAATGAAACAAATCATGTTCATACACCAAAATCACACAGAAAGTACTGCTGCTTTTGTAGTCTGGGTTGTTTTTTTCAGTTCTTTTTTTCTTTTTGTTGGTGGTGGTTGTTGGTTTGGGGTTTTTTGGCAGGGAGTGGTCCAGTAATCTGGCTCCCAGAATAGCCAACTAACTAAAAGTGAAAGAAAAATTTCTACAAGAAAAGCAAGCACTTGAAAATAGGGGGTGTTGTTGTTCTCAGAAGATGCTCTCACACCATCATTTTTCTAATCTACATTCTAACACATAAAAGAATGAAAAGGGGTTTCACTATGCTCTTTTGGGGTTCAACTTCTCTCTTCTTTCACTTCCTCCCATCAGCTGTTCTGATGCTCAAGTTTTGGATCACTCTCTAGAGCAAGGGAGAAAATCTCATTGCAGAGAGTATAAAAGGGATACAGGGGTCTGGGTATGATAGTTTCAACAGAGCACTTTTACTGCAGTGTTTTTATTATTATTTTTAAATCAGTGAAGACTAGTGCTTTGTGCCAAAATTTGTAAGATGAGTTGCAAATGATGTGAGGCTGGTGCTGAGGTTTTTCTTCTCTTAAGAAGGAAAGGATCTTCATGCATTCCCTGTGAAGGGCACAGCCCCTTCACCTCTTGAAAGCTCAGCTTTTTCACCTCACAAGGGCAGCATGACAATGGCAGAGAAGTCACTGCACGCATGTTTCACTCTCTAACCAGCAGGGCACACTGCAGCGTGCAGAAGCCTGGGCATCTCCTCGTCTCAGTCCTGCTATCTGAAGCAGCCATTTGTCACTGCTCCTGTTACAGCCCTTGGGGCCATACCTTGTAAAGGGCTGAATGCTTTTAATTGCCTCTGAATTCACTCAGCGGCTCTTGGGAGATACCCCTGGCTTGCTAATTCCTTTTCATCATCACCTGCTCTTTTTCCATGAACCGTGAAGATTACAGGTGATACCAGCTTTTACTCATTGAATCCAGTCCCCACACATACTGTCAATATAAAGGTGAAAACTCTGTATCCTAGAATCAATGGTCTTGAGCCTTTGAGTCCCCTGAGCTTCTCTATGTTTAGATTATTATGGAAAGAATATAATAATTAAAATTGTGTGAATAAGCTATGATGAATAATTTATCATACAAATTCCTCGATTTTGTCTATTAGGCATGTCTCAAAGTAAATTGACTTCTGTTTGTTTTTTGAGTGGTTCATTGTCCAAGGAAGCATTTCTCTTTCAAGATTAATAGTTAACTCTACTTTTCATCTGGTTCTGTTTTGACTGTTTCCTAGTCTTGACTGGCCAAACAAGTTACACCGGGATTTACCTTTATTCTAGAATAAAGAAAAAGTACTGATAGAAATATTTTACAACGCCATTGCAAAATCTCTGAGCAAAATAATTAATGCTTTTCACTTGTTCTAAGTGAGTGACTGAGGTATCTTTTTACATAAAAGCCTCCAAACTACTGAGCCACTAAAGACACACGTAGCTGGTGCCATATCTGTATATCCCAGAATACAGATCACAGTATCTAGAAAAAAATCTCAGCTATCCAGGTTGTTTAAAATGTGTCACACATACAAAAATGGACATGAAAATTTTTAATTCCTCCTTAAAGCAAAAGAAACTTGTATAAAAATACTCTAAAACTAATTGGGAGATTTTTGGTGCAGCTTTAAGTAAAATTTCAGTTTAATTTTTTTGTTACCCAGTAAGTCTGTTGTGCTGCCAGTGATTTTATCTTGCTTCTTACTTTGAAATCAGGCTCTTAGATTATAAAATAAGCATGCAACTACTATCTGCAATGGAAGTGTCTGGTACACTGACAGGGGTTGCCAATTTGTATGCTCAACCTTCATAAATCGGAAAATTAGTACCTTTGAGAGGATATATCCTGAATAAGTGTAGAGATATTGGAGGGATTCACCTTAAAAGGTATCACCAAATAAGTTATAGAAAGGAATATTATAATGCACCAAGCATTATGGCTACTACACCTGTCGCTTGCCATGCCTGGAATAGTGCGGCTGCCGAAAGTTCCTGATCCACCATGGTATATCAGGGTATATTTAGATTCACCACTTTAACAACAGTTGTATAAAATGGCACAGTTTATTTGAAATCAAGGGATTTTCTGAGTTAGCTATTTTGTTTATAGCACTCTTTCTCATTGTTGGGATGCGTTTTTTCTTCTGTCATATTTTCTGCTTTGGATTATACAGTGTTGTTGTATAAAGCAGACCCAGTATCTTCACAGTTGCAGAATCCAATCATTTACCTTACAGACAAAGCTTTTGCAAGGTATCTCTTAATTTCCTACAAAGAAATCATCTCAAAATGAGCCCACAAATGTCTTTCAAATACCTTTTAAAAACAATCATCTTCCCTCCCTTAATCATAGTCAGAGTCTAATATGTTATTATGGAAATGTAATACTTTTTGTCACAGAAAAGTACTTTGAAACACAATGGTAGCATCTGAAGGTGTGCTTTTTGATTAATTTTTTGTTCCTGTTGCTGTTATTTAAGTCTAATTTATATGTGTGTTCTCATCAGGATTGTAAGAAATGTTTTTGGAGGGAGTGGAAGGACTGAAATGGTTTTGAGTTGAGAGTGGAGATGCTATAAAAAACTGCTGCAGTGAAGCATTGCTGTCTGTAGCATGTCTTAATTTCTATGCATGGGCATGGAGATATGTGCATGTCTCTTCTTCCCATTGCCCTGAAAACTCAGACAACCTCTGCTTTTAAATTGTTTTGAGTAATAAGTGATAAGACAGAAGGAAATTATGAAAACACAGGAGAATTATAAGTGCAGACTGGAACAGATGTTTCAAATATGGCAAATGTTATTTTAGAATCATTATATCTTCTTTTTGTGCATTTGGAAATGTTAAGACCTGAAATGTCAAAAATCCAGAGACTGTTTTGGGTCTTTATGTAGGATTTTTATTACTGCAATTAAATTGATGAATTTGATACTGTCTTCCTTGTCTCTCTTATATTTGCACATATACAAAGATGCTTAAAATCATACTACAGGAAATGTTTCATGGCATGTATTTTTTTATATTTTTTAAAAGGCATATTACTTGTAACTATTTTCTATTCTTCATAAATGAGTTCATTCCCCACGTACGAATAATTTAACAAGGTTTTGGTGGGAGCCCTGTACTACTACCTGGATAAGTCATTCAGTGAAAGCTAATTCTGCTAGATCTAAAGGCAGTGGTTAAGGATATTTGCCTGGAGTACCTGGCAGCATAGATGCCGTATTAAAACTGGTCCTGGAGGTTGCTCCAAAGGGCACCCTGAGGAATTTCTTATGGACAGGATAAGTGGCATGGCCTGTCCACATGCTCATGTAGAGAGGTCATGTCATTTGGTAGTTTATAGGTAAGTTCTCAGAAAAGTTTTATGTGTTGAAGAGGCTGTACCCTGTATGGATGTAAAATTTTGTAGTATTTACAGCACTCAGCAGATAGAGTTTACAGTGAATTTATTTTGCTATAATGCACAACAATCTAAATGCTTCAGTTGGATGACATCGGTTTAGTTTATTGCTAGGAAAAAAAAATATATTAACTACACTAAGAAAAAGACATGTCTAATCTTTCATCACCTGTCTCTCACTAAGTACAGAATCAAACTTCCAGTCAAGATGGGAGAGAAAACAGGCTGCTTTGGTGCTAGTATGTGTGCCCAGCTCTTGGATATCCAGTCTCATATAGGGACTTGAAGCCATTCTAAAGCAGGCAATGGATGCCATAATTTAAGCAATGTTTACCAAAGCACTAAATGGGATTCAGTCAACCATATTGCAAAGTAGACAAATTCTGCTGTACAGCACCTGTGACATACCAGAATGACCCAGCCTACTCTGAGCTGTGCTGTTGTGTACTAACAAGTTGGAATGAAAATCTGGGCACCCTGGGCTGCTGCTGCTGCCACAGGCTGCAAACCTGCAGTGTCTGAGGTGAAGGGTGTGAGTGGGACACAGATGCAAATTCAGCCCCCACTGTGGGATGTGACCTGCGCTTACAAGGAGTTCTGCTTGTTTGTACCAGCTAAGACACAGCCTGGCATGTGCACATACAAAATGGCTGAAGAACTGAGAAACACCTAAGGCCCTGACTCCTTATGTGTTTTTTAAAACATGGCCAGCTGCATTTTCTTCAGGTTTTGGAAGTAAGTTTATTGCTGTTCCCTTGCAATGAGGACCATGTAGCAAGGCTGTGCCTGCAGAAGGCAGTGCTGCCGTTGCAGTACTGCTGGAGAAACAAAATGTAACACATTTCGAAAATGCCTCATGTGCCTTCAAATCACAAAGGGCTTCTGCACAGTAAAAAGATGCCATGATTTCTTGTCTAATACTGGGTTGACTGTCCCTGGAACCTGTGATATAAATAAAAGCAACTCATAGTAAATCCCTATCAGTGTGGGTGTCACCCCTTGAAGCATTAGTCCTTCCCATATGCCAAAAGAAAACTCGTAATTTAGCTGCAGAATGTTTCAGCTAAGCTGGTTGGTTCTATCGCAGCATTGTGCTAGAGTAGGTCCCTTGCTGCTTGTCAGCAGGAAACACAGGCAGCACACATTCACTTCCAAGTGGAATTTACCTTTTAAACAAGTGCTATACCGGTGTCTCACTTAATTTTTATGCCAGTGTGATTTGCATCACCTTAACTATGTATCATCTGAACTGCTGATTATATGTACTCATGTTGGATTGAATAATGCTGTATGAGCACTATCTTGTTGATTCATTGTATTATTATGCTCTTTATCTGAAGTTCAGCTTTTACTAACTGCAGACTTTCATCAGTTTGAAGTAGGCTTAGATTCTCTGCTTCTAACAGAACAAGTTGTTTATTTTTATAGCTTTTTTTTTATTGTGGGACTTTTTTCTTTTAGGTTACTATTGGTATGACTGTTATTTTGGTGCAGGAAGGCAGGCTTCTCCTTTGACATTCATAGAATCCAGATGGAGAAAGTGATGGACCCAACTAAATTTGCTTCATGTTGATGCTTCACCTGTGCAGTCAACTTACGTGTGTGCCTGTATGATACAGGCTCTGTGTAAAGGGGCATTAACAGCTCCAGCTATGCTGCACAGCTCCTTCATCCTTGTAAGTACTGTACTGTTCTATAAGGTGATATCTTCAAATATGAAATAACATTCATACCCAGAAAGGTGAAGGGAGACTGGCAGATTTATTAAGAAATACAGACTCACCCGCAAGAATCTAAGAGAGGTCTTGCCAACATTTACTCTACATCTGCACTAATATACTGAGTGGTCCATCACATTTATTCCTTTAAAACCTTGATTGATATTTTATTTTCAGAAATAAACAGCTTTCCAAAAGCAGGCTGGTAGAAGAGTTGGTAAAACACCTGAGACATGAGAGATGCCTGAACGCAGAAAAAAGACAATAAACTTTAATTTTGCTCTGGTCTATCAGTTTTAGAAAAATGTAACTGAATCTTTCCAGCTTTCTGATGTTGAAGTAAAGCAAAATTACTTTTTCACATTGCTTGACACAGGCCAGCAGCTAGTTTGCTTTCAATATTCTTGAAAGTAACCTGAAGACTTCTAAATTATGTCTGACTTCCCCTTAAAGGCCTAGACCTAGGGATTTTTGAAGAATTATGGCAGCATGGCTCCTTTTTTTACTCCCAGCTGTCTGTTTTAAAATGAATACAATACAGACCCAAAGGCTTTATATGTGCTAGTGCTCCCTGATGCTGGAGAAATAGCTAGGTACTTTGAAGAAGTTACTGTCTTTTATATTTTTTTCATCACAGGAAAACCTCTGCATTTACTGAAATAGTTTGTGAGGTAGATAAATAGCAGTAGTTAGTATGATATACACTCCTACTTTGAAATTGTTCTTACAGTATTCAGCTCTTTAACAGTTTCTTCTTGTGCATAGAGTATGTTGATGAAAACAAGAGAGGTAGCTAGAGATCAAAACTTTGCTGATATCAAATTTTTAACTCTCCTCCTTCAGAAAATGTTTTAAATCTTTTGTTGTTGGTTTTACTCTCTTTTTTCCTTTGACATTATTGCAGAAATTGTGTACACAAATGTTTTCAGAATATATGAGTTTTGTATTGCTCCAGCAATTATGCCATATTGCAGAGTAGTTATGCTAATGCTGTACTACTTTTGCATGCAAATAGTTGAAATGAGAGCACTTAAATGCAGCTACTTATAACTAGATCTCCACTACCAGTTTTCGACTTCTTTCTTTCCATGTAAAGGATTCAGCTTCTCTTGTATTTCCCTACCTCTATTTCACTGTGTGCCCATGATTATGGTGTGGCTGTGTACATGTCTTTTTGTGGGCTTTTGTCTAAGCATTGGAGGGGTTTTTATGAGTTTGTAAGGACTTACAAAAGCAGAAACAAGTAACATGTAATATAAATGTAGTTTCTTTATGTTTTTGGTGCAAATTCCACACACTATCTGAAAAATCCATCATTTATGTTCAAAAAATAAAGCAAAGATAATTACCAGATATGTGTTTCGTACAGAAAAGTAACCAAATATGAAGTACCTTGAAGAAATATTTTGAGTATAGTAAAAGAATAACAAGAAGCTAACTTCCAAAAAGAATGTCTTAGCATCTACAAAGTCCTGATATGCAAAACACTTGATGTAAACATTCTGTTGTAAAATATTATATAGTATACTGATGATACCTTATCACAATACCATTCATTGTATTAATAACTATATCATAGTATGATATACAATATAGAATTAGGTAATGTTACATGGATGGCACTGGTGCTACAAAAACAAAAGCTGTTTCCAGAGTTGCCATCTTTTCTTTGAATTTCAGGCGTTTACCACAACTGCTCATTACCTCCAGTGAAGTAAAAGCACTTTTTCTATTTATATGTAAAGCTTTATTTACGGCACTGAATTGGGTTACAGACAGGCTTGGAGATAAAAATAGAACATAAAAAAATACAGAAGAAGCAAATATCTGGGATCCCTCTCTTTAGTTATCAGTTAGGCTTTATGTAAGGTAGTCTGAGCAGTGGGAGTCAAACAATCACCTTAATATTGTTTTACTCTTATAATTGTTTTTCAGATGGTGAGTGGTTGTGGCTGGGTATAAAGATGTCTAATTTAGGGAAACACATTATGTTTTGAGTTTGATTAGTTTCAGGAGGCTTTAAGAAAAGGAAATGTATTGTCATCTAAGCTTGTCAAAAACTTCAGGTTTTATCTCTTTGTGGTTTGTTTTTTCTCAGTTCCAGGTGGTGGGCTTGCAAACCCTTGTAATTAAGGGGAAAAAAAAGAAAAGGGCAGGGGTCAGAGTATATTAAACTCTAAGACTTGAGAAGTCTCACATTTACTAATATTGAACTCCTTATAATCCACAATCTGTCAATAAGAGGAAAAAAATCAGGACTAAAATGTTTTTTTCTTGATTAGATTTTTTCTACCCTTTTGATTATCCTTGCTCATTAATCAAACATATTTACCTAATAATATAACCAAATATGTACCTTCATCAGAGTAGTCTTTTATTTCAGCCAACTGGATCTGAGAAGAGGCTGTTAGTGTCCCACCACTCCATTTGTACCCTCATCTGGTTGCAGCACTTAGCAAAATAAACATATCCATTACAGAGTGATCTATTAATTATATAACCAATATTTTGCAATTTTTTTATTAATAACTTGTCCTATCATAGTCTAAAATGTATGACTCCCCCTCTCAGGCAAGTAGTCTAGCTACCAAAAGCCATTGTCTTTTATTTGTCCCAAATGATACTTAATTATCTCAAAAAATAAACCAGCAGCAATGAGGTCATAAACCATCTCCCATTGCAAGTGTTAGGTTGGTGGCTAAGACATTGCTGTAGGGCAGGTAAAACAGTGTTTCAAATGTTCTCTGGCAAAAGAAAGAAATTGATTGAATTCAGGGTGACTACCCATGCTCTGTTAGATGAAACTGTGCCAGCATCTGCTCCTCCTTCTTTGGCTGTCCTTTGACAAGAAAGAATAATTCTTTAATGTTTTTTAAAAGGTACCTAGCTCAGGGTGATTTCTCAGAGCTGTGACTCCCAAGTGGAGGGCAACCAGCGTAAAGGATCTAATTGTTCAGAAAGGCAGAAGGTTTAAAAGCCCTGTCATGGATGCTTTGTGTTACCTTGGGTAGTTTTCTCTCTGCCCATCAGCTTTTGAAAATTGCATTCCTCCTTCTCTGCATTTTATATAAGGAATTAGGAAAGAAGCTGTTACTTACATTGTGTCTGAAATACTAACGCTTGGGGGATACAGACTCAGATTACATGTGAAATTAACTCATTCATGTAAATTCTATGGTTCATAGATGTGGGTAATACCAATAACTTTAGAAGGAATACATTAAAAGCCAAGGACTGAAATCCTTCATGGATTGAAACCATGGAAATTTGGTAAATTTTACTTTTTTCCTCTGGCTTTTATGGTAGTTCTTTCTGCACAGGCAGTGGAACCAAGGATATTTATCCTGTGGGGAATACTGGGACAGTGCCTGGCTGGGGATGGGATTAGGAAATCTAAGGCATGTTTGGAATTGAATTTGGCAAGGGATGCTAAGAATAATAAGGTACACAGCAGAAGAAAGACATGGGCCTGTAAGAATGGTTCCAGAGAAGGTCCTAAAAGTCATCAGATGTCTGGAACCCCTCTCCTACGAAGACAGATTGGGAGAGTTGGGCTTGTACAGCCTGGAGAAGAGAAGGCTCCATGGAGATCTTTCAATACTTAGAAGGAGTTATAAGAAAGACAGGCACTCTTTATCAACATCTTTTGAGCCAGGAGAAGAGGCAACAGTTTTTAACTGAAAAGAAGGTAGATTTAGATTGGAAGAAAGGAAGACATTTTTTATGGTAAATACAGTGAAACACTGAGAGAGGCTGTCCAAAGAAATTGTGGATATTCCATCACTGGAAACATTCAAAGCCAGGTTGGACAGGGCTTTGAACAACCTGATCTAGTGAATCATGTCCCTGCCCATGTCAGGGTCTTTGGAGAAGCTGTTCTTTAAAGATTCCTTCCAACCCAAACCATTCTTTTGATTGTGGGATCCTAAACCACAATCACCGGAAGTTTTCTACAATAATATAATTCCTACAAACACCTGAAAGATGACTGTATTGTCATTTACATTCAAATTTATTCTCAGCAGCAGCTACTGTTCATGCATTTCCACTTCATTGCTGAAGTTTTATGTAATTTTTTTTGATATGTATAGTTATATGGACATCAAAGGGAGGAAAATAACAATGAGAGATCTCTATTCCCACAGAATAGGCACAGTATTAGTCTAATGCTTTCCCAGCTATGGGCCATCTTTAAGATAATTTAAGATTTGGGTTGCAGGCTGTCATCCTGCAATCTGTTCTGTCCTGTTCAGAAGCGGGTGTGCTCAGGAATGCTTACAGCAACGCCCTCTGGGGAAGGGGGAAATCACAGTTCCTTCCCTGGCCTTGGTCCTGAGATGCATGGTGGGGAAGAATGAGGGCTACTGCTGTTTAATACCTAAAATGAGTTCCTACTGCAGAAGATTCCCAACTGTTTGCTTTCAAGAGTAGTGATTGCACTAGACATGTCACCTCTATGTCACTCAGGGATTAAACTAATGTGAAAAGGATTTTCAGCTGCCTTTCCTGTGCCTTTTGTGCTGTTGGATTTTGCAAAGATTACTTGTGTAGTCAGGAAACAAAATGTCAGATTTGCACAATAGGGAAATGATAGCAGTGTTTCAAAGAGTAGAAAATCTTGCCTACAAAAGAAATAGAAATTGTAGTAATTTCTGATGCGTTGAAATATGACTAGTTCACAGTGATCTCAGATCTCTTGGTCTTGTTTGTATTTCTGTGTATGAACCACATGTAATGAATTCACATTTCAAAATACACCCACAGTACTTATGTGGGGGAGTTTATCATATTCAGCATGAGAATTTCCATTTGTTTCTTTTACCTTTCCTGAGTTAATATTAAAATGCGTTTAATGGGACAATAGTAGCAAAAAACATGATTCAAAATGCTGTATAAATATGTTACCAAAGTACAGAACAAGGTACTGGAAACATCAAACTTCTATTCCTCACCTCTTTTTAGATAAGCAACTTCTCTGTGTTTCTCCCATGTTACCACCTGGGGAGGATAACTCTTACAAGCCTCACCAGGTTGTTGTCAGCATTAATTATAATGTTTGCAAAGCGCTTTGAAGATAAAAAGTGCTAGGTAAGTGCTAAGTAGTATTTTTATTCCGCTGGAGTCGGAGTAATGTCAAAGAGAATGTCAGCTTCAAAGACTTTGCTGTCAGATCTAGTGTGCTCACAGGATAGATGAAGGTTATTTAATTTTACCTACACATACTGAAATAATAATGGTCAATATAATCCTTTCTTTAATCCAATTAATACTGAGATGCTTGTATTTTATAAAGCTATTTAATATAATAATAAATTTTTGTTGCACAATTATTACAAAATGGGTGGATTTTGAAGAGCTGCCAATTAGAGCCAGAATTAAATAATACATAAGACATATGCTGGAGAGAAAGCAAATGCTGCTTAAGTTTCAAGGACATTGTTAAGGAATCTTCCCAGTCTGACCATTCATGAGACTCTGGCAGTCACTCCCGAGGCCAGAGACTTCCACTGCTGGGACCGAAGCCCCTTTACAGGGGGCATCTCCAGTGACCTACTGGGTGCCCTGCTTGACTCCCTGCACATCCATTCTCACATGGTCAGACCAGGTTTGCCAACCGGTTTGGCCCCAGGTTTCCCATGGCAGAGTCTCAGATGTCTGGTTCCATTTATTCATGGTGCAGTAACACAGGAGCACCTCAAGCTGGTGCCTCTGAGGAGCACATCCAACAAAGGAAGCCCTGGGCTTTTATCCTCTCACGAGCCCTGTAAGTCTTGATCTTCCTCCAGAGTCTTGAGGTCCTGCCCGTCTTTGTGTCCATCCACCCCGTTGGTCACATGTCTTCATCTCCTTTGTTATCCAAAAGGTTGGCAATTCCCAGTTCCTGCTATGTTTCAGTGTCCATTCACCTGGCAGATGTCACACATCTTCATGCTCTTTGTCATCCCAAAGGTTGGGAGTTCACAGCCCCTTGTCTGGGGCTCCCACCCGGAGCTCAACCTGCATTTCAGTCTGCATCTCAATCAGAAGCTTGCAGCCAAGCTGCCTGGACCAGATGTATTCATCTACAATATAAAGCTTTCTTTTGGGGTGGGGAGGATGTAAGAATATCTCAAATGAGAAGCTGTTCTAACTATATTTTAAAGAAAAGCTAAGTACAGGTGAAGAAGGAAGTGAAAACCAGCAGAGAAAATTTTAAATGGAATTTAAAATTGGTCAAGGTCTGTGCTTTGTAAAACCCCTTAAACAAGAAGTCAGAGACTATTAGTGTTTATGCTTTATATTAAGCACTGTACTAGTATGATCTAATATGCTGCCCTTACAAATTTTAAAAATATGGTTTTCAATTTGACTTGCTTCATTGTTGGGTTTCATTTTAGTTTCATTAGAGATTTTTGTTAAAATTTAATTTGTTTTTAACATTCTAACAAGTTCATTAAAAGTAAAGACTTCTCTTACTCACCTTGAAAGTTAGAGCTGAGAAGATGAAGTTGTGGCTGCTGGACTTTATGTTTTGACATTTCTACAAGCTTGAGCTTTCATATCGTGCTTCATGATCCCTGGCAGTTTGAGAAGCATTTCTAAAACCTCAGCCCCCAAAATCATGACCCTTCGGCTTTTAAAATCATGTCAACCTCTAAAGGAACTTGAGTTTGTTTGGATTTGAGTCAAATAATTATGAATTTTAAGAACTGAAAAGACACTTATTTTTTCAAGTAAACTACTTCCTTCAGAAATACATCTTCACTGCTACTATATAACCCTATTCCTTATCTTTCTTTTTATTTCTTTCTCTTTTTCTTTTTCAATTTTTTTCTTTCATATAACTGTTATTCAGAATTAAAGTAGTAAAAACACTGGATTTAGCTTTTAAGCCTGAGTTGTACAGGACCCTTGTTTTCTTCATTGGCTTGATCTGGGGGTATGAGGTCTCATCATTTCATGGGTTTCAAGACCAAATATGTGAGCAGGCTATGTAATTATTAGCAATTGGGACAAGGCTGACCTTGTTTGGAGATCCAGATGCATAACCAACCTCAGCCTCTAGTGAAGAACTGAGACTCGCTATTCAAAGGGAGAAAATTCTCTGTTTCAGAGTTCTACCTGTACCTGGTGTTCAGTGATGTGTGGCAGAAAAAGAAAATTTTGTGGGTTCTCCAGTGTGAAGGTCTTGCTGCATGGCTCATTTCCTTGGCTGGGGAAGAATTTTCAAAAATTATCTCTCAGAAGTCAGGTTCAGAGAAGTACCAGCTCCCCATCTAATCTTTTTTCATCCTGTCAGGAAGAAATCCTTACTCTTACCTACCTTACACCAGCAGCAACTAGGTCAGAGGCAGCTCTGTTCTGCACTTTCCCACATGCTCTTTTCTCCTGCCTCTTGCACAATGTCTCCTTTGGTTAGAACTGGTCCTGCAGCAATTCATCTTTGAGGGTTACAAGCTGATTGCATTTGGTAAATAGATGTGTCCCCTGAGCATGTAGTTGTCTTTTCTGTACTTTGGTTTAAGCACACTGCATTCGGTACAGCCTGCTTTTGATATTCGATCTACATAAAGACCTGATTTATTTACACTTTACAGCCTTACATGTAATAGCATTTTTATTTTAAAGAAGCTTCTTTTAAAAATTGTTTTCACCTCCCGCCCTTAATAACTTTATTTTGCATTCAAGTGACTACTAAATTGACTACCCTGAGTTGGAAGGGACCTATGATGATCGAGTCCAACTCCTAACTTCATACATGGCAACCGAACAGTTAAACCGCGTGTCCAAATGCTTCTTGAACACTGACAAGCCTTGTGCCACCACTGCTTCCCCTGGGGAGCTTGTTTCTGGTATTCAGGCATCCTTTCAGTGAAGAACTTTATTCTATCTGCCTCCTAACCTGCTGGAGAAAGAGGAACACAGAACATTTAGCTCACTTCATCAGAGCATTGTGCTAACAGCACCAAGGTTGTGGGTTCAATATTGGCCATTCATAATTGATAATCCTTGTGGGTCCTTTCCATCTCAGAATGTTCTGTGATTATCTGTGATCACCTACATACTGTTTCTGAGTTAACCACTTTAGGTGTGTACTGTTAAGGTTATAAATTTATTCTGCATTAGACTTTTTTCATTTCTCTCAAATAGAGTACTTAAGTTGGTAGACAGGGTTCATGCACTTCACTGTTTTAAATTCCAGGCTTCCTGCAGCCCACAGACTAGGCTTTGAGATATAATCTGAATGTTTTGTGTACTCACAGCATGATGGTACAAGCAGATTTGGGGATTTTTGGTTATGTCTGAATGTCATTGCAGAGAGATGTGACCTTCTTTCTGTGCACTGTCTGTGTCAGGCTGAAGAATCCTTGTGCTGTTTTCTTCTATGGATTATGAGACAGCCACATTTGCAGTGTCACAGAAGGGCAGCATAATTGATTTAGTCATTGAAGATTGACAGAAGAAATATATTTCAAAGTTGTGTCTTGGATAAAAATCTCTCTTTGCTTATATCTTCAACTTGCCTTACGAGTCCCTTCATTATCTCTTGGATTTCCAGCTAACAGAAGTAGAAGGTGCTGCTCCCAGCACAGTCTCTGCTGTGTGAATTTTCCGCAGGCAGCAGCAGTCACTAGTAAATCTTGCCTGTGCTCAGAGCAAATACCAGCTGTCCTTGCCTGAACCACTCTGAGCCAGCTGGATGCAAGCCAGGTCTGAACTGGAAGCCATGTAGCTGTGTTAGCACGGCGCTGAGCCGGAGTGCCACACGAGCCTGAAAACCCTGTCTCCCAGCAAGGCTTATTAGCTCCAACTCAGTGCCACGTTAATTGTACCTCAGCATCTTCTGGTCTGCTGCTGGCTTACATTCAGCCAACCTGGAGTGCAGACAAATCCAGTCATGGCTGCCTGTAAAACGCCAGGTAGTTGCAACCCATGTTTCTTCTCACAGCAGTCAGCCTTCTTTTCCCTAAACCCTCTTTAAAATTGGACTGCAGATATGTAGTAGAAGCCTTGTGCTTAGAGGCTTATCCCTCTAAGGAAGTGGCTCTTAAAATGTCTGGAGCCAAGTAGGCAGAATGCTTTGGTAAATATAATGTTGATAAATAACCCCAGCTGTTTCTTCAAGAACTCTTATCTGTCATTGCCTTTCTTGTTCGATGCTGTAACTGATTTTCTCTAGTCATTTGGATTCAGGTGAAAAAATGTACCCTTGGTATATGTCACTTGAAGAATTAATATTAAAATTCAAACAAACTTCAAAATATATTTAAGCTTCTGTGCATTCCAGAGATACAATTTAAACTATTTATGGGCTGTAGAACATACTATGTCATACTGCATTTAATGGTATAACATTTCCTAATTAACTTCTGCGTGGCACAAGATCTCATAACAGCAATTTTAAGGTATTGTGTAGTTTATTGTAGCTATAAAATTTATTATTGGCATATTAAAAGAAGGCAGGAAGCCTAACTAATAGCTGTTTTAAGGGGATCTAACTATAGTATCACAAAGATTATTCAAGTAAATTCTGTTCAGAACTTGAACTGTAATTTGCCTTGAAAACTTTCCTGCACGCTGAGTGAACTCATAATTTTAAATGTTTGTTTCCGCATTTCAAACAGCATAGTTTACTATACTGATGAAGTAGCCACAAGGTAATTTTTACATTTCAGCAATGGAGATCTTATCATAATATCCAAAAGGCACATACTGTGCTGCCATCTGCTTATTTTTTTTTTTTATGAAACTGAATGTGAGATCAAACTTTTAAAAAAATATGTTATTTAAAATATTTATCATCACCAAGCACCTGTGTATGGTAAATATGGATTTTTTTTTAGCTTACAAAAATGTTTTTCTCAAAAAAAATTTTGATAATTATGTTTTATAATCACTTTCTTAATCCTTAAACACGATGTGCTTTGCTCTTTTTTTTTTTTTACAAAAACTGTTTTTGGTTTTAATTTGATTTATTTACCAGAAACCGGCACATATTGAAGAGTGGGGGTAAAGCACACACACACATAAGTACACAAACACAAAAATCTACCAAATGTCAAGAGGAGAATAAATGAAGGCTTATGAGAGAGGGGAGAAAAACTTGTAAAACCTAAGACGGAGTAATACCTTCATTCATCATGGGACTTCTGCTAGCAGTAAAGCAAAGATTGAATATTTATAAATCTGATGACAGACAAAAAAGCCAACAAACCTGACTTGTTTCAAATCATGTCTGTGGAAATCAGTCCATCAGAACTTCTCCAGTGAACAAACACTTTAGTTTCCAAACCTTCTAACCACATCTAGGATTTTCCTGAGGACATGTTATTTTTATCTGGTGTTTAATGAACACCTCAAAAACCATGTTTTCTCTATCACTTTAAAAGGATAGTTTCTACTTCACCTCCTTTTTTCTTAGTAAACAGAGTTATTTTAAACCTTATGAGAAGACAAACTTATGATTTACTGTAGTGTCAGCTCCTTGAACAAAGTATAGTTTTCCTTTGTCAGATAGTTAGAGACTCAGTGAAAGGTACAGAAAACTATCTGTTCCCAAGAGTTGATTTTCTGACTTACTGCTGGAAAATATACTTTGATTTCATTCATTTGTGGTTTGTTCTGCCTTTTGTATAGAGGTCCCACAGTAAAAAGAAAAATAGTCACAACATTGATAAGCTAGGTACCTCTCTGCACTGCAAAGTGAGGGCAGGACTATCAGTTTCTGGAAGAGTCTTGGTTTTGCTGCACAGCCAAAATGGAAACCTGTAACAGAAGTCTGCAGTGTGCATGTGTCTTATCATTGCTAAGACACATAAAGCATTCATGGATTTACTTCAGACTGTCTGTTGTGTCTATGTAAGAAAATAGAATACCGTTCTTAACCCTTTACTAGAGACACATAGAGAATTATATTAAAAACCTTAACATTACTTCCAGAATGATAGCAGGTTATTCTTGTAGAGAGCATAATTTTTTTCAGTTTCTGTTCCAGGTCAGATATTTTCCCATGTTGTGCTATTTGCATCTCCTGCTGTATAGGGTGCCCTAGAACTTCTGCTTAGATCAGGCAGGTGAGACTTAGGACTTAAAGGAAACTGTGTGGAAGAGCAAGTGGAGACAGAGCTATACTCTGGGGCTCCCTGAAAGTGCTAATGGTGTAGGCACATGAATTGCATCCCTGATGACCAAATGCATGATAAGTTCTCAGCTGTTAATAGGAACGGTCAAAGTTGATTGTGAACACCGCTTTTCAGGAATTTGCATAATAACTCTTCCTGCTCCCTCTGCCCTTTTGATCTCTGCTTTCTCTTCACCTTTGCCTCACACCAATATATTTTCTTCCCTTTTATCAAAAGAAAAATGGGGCTATAGGTATAAAACCTAATGATAACTAGCAGACTGTATGCAGGTAATTCGAGAGTCCAGTTTCTGCTTCTGGAAGGGACAGGTTACAGGTTGTATCAACCTGTACCTTAATTCTACATAAGTTTTCAGAAGCTTGTGTTTTGGTGAAGCTGGTCGTCTGGAAGGGCACAAGATATGAAGGGCAACAGCATAAAAAAACCTCCTCAGAGACTTAACAATAACTTTACATGTCATAAATTATATAGAGTTTTGAAATGACAGTTTTTAATTTTGAGGTCTCTGGTAACATCAGGCATGGAAAAGGAGGTGTTGGAATAGACAATCGCTAGAGGTAGTTATCACTAGAGCCATCTAGTAATAATTACTGAAAACAGTGATCATCAAGCAGAAAAGATCATTACAGTGGTATTCCACTTTCCGCACTCTATCTACCTTTAACATCTTGCTCTTATAGCACTATTTTCTTCCATTTTCTTTCCTACTTTGTACTTCCAGAAAGCTTTGCATTCTTTTCCAAAGTTCATGAAACTATGTTATACAGCACCATTTGATATAGCAAGAACCACACAACACAGCGAACTGTCATCCCTTTCAGCCCTGCCCTGGCATTAGAAACAAAACTATATTGGAAGTTACTCACAGTAATTCACTTAATGTAAACAAATAATACCTTCACCCCGTACGAAAGCATGAGGAAGTCATCTTTACTTACAAACTAATTATATTTTGTAACTATCAGATGCAAAAAAATGCTGAAGATCTTTGCAGTATCATAAAATATTTCTCATTTGGGATTTTGTTTTAACAAAAGGCAATAAATCAAAAAATGTAAGTGATGTTTTTTCATTCAGAAACTCCCTCCATGCAGTAGATTATTCTAAATTATCACAAAGACCTTCTCAGTCTTAAAATTTATTTCAAAAGCTTATAAAAGCGGGATCTGAAAAAAATAATGCAAGGGTTGAAAAGTTATGTTGTCTTTGTATTTAATGTAAAGATAAGCATAAAAATATTTTATAATCTTGAACAGTTTACTCAGACACGATAGGTCCTTCCCCAATGCTGAACTGCTCCCTGAAAAATTGAGACTGTTGCTTCTACAGCAACAAAATTATATAATACTTAAGAAATAAGTATGCAAAGAATACTTGCAAAAAACCCACCAAAAACCAAAAAAGGCTTCAAATGAAATATTTTGTGAGCTTTCATTACTGAATGCTTCATTACTTACTGTGTGCTTCATGACTGATGTGGATCTAGAGCAATTGAATACATTTGTGATTTTAGAGGAAAAACTGATTAGAAACAATGAGGATGAAATGACTGCTAACTGGTGAAGAAGCAATTAAGGTTGACACATCCTATGCTGCCCAAAGAAAGCAGATTTCCTGGAATTTTAGATAATTCTGAAAGTATTAAGTGCCTGAAAGGTTTGACCCTCACTATGTATGCTACAGAACTAGGATATTATTTCCTCTGAATTATAGTATCCAAGGGAAAGCAGGCAGGTTTGGAAAACCTAGCATGGGGTCCTTGAAGACTGAAGAAGTCTAGAGCAGACTATCCAGGACCTTATTCACAGTCACCATCCAGGTCCATGGTGGGACACCCTAATGAGTGAAGAACCTTAGTAATTCTTCCTAGCGTCCTCCATAATTCCTCATTGCTTAAAAACGAACTGAAGAAATGAAGAAAGAAGTGTTAAAATTTTTAAAAGTGAAAGGTGGTGAAGCAAGTATCCTAGTTGCTGCTAATTAAGACCATGATTCTAGATATAGAATCCATGTACAGTGTTCCAGCTATAATTAAGGAATTATGTGAATCAGACATTTATAACTGTGGAGGCTATAACTGGAAGGTATTCCTATTGTTTATTTTTTATATATACTTTTTCCTGCATGCTTACTTTTGTCCACTCTTATAGACAGAACGCTGGGCTAAGTGGGTCTTTGTTCTGATCCAGTCCAACAGGTCTTACTAAGTAGGTGGATTTTTAAGGATAAGGTCTTTAAACGGTAAGGACTTCTCAACCCTAATTTTAACGAAACAGGCATTTTGTCATAGCGTTGTTTGCATTCTGCTGAAATCTGCAGGAAATAAATTGCTTTACTGTTGACCCCCCTGCTTGGAATGCTAATAAATAAATGATACATTTGGCAGTGAGTGCTCTCTCAATCTCAGTGACTGGTGGTAAAATAAGAGGCGGCCTGCAATCAGGAAGATATTTTTAGTTAAAAGAACTGCAGCATGAAGTGTGAGGTTTCAGTGCTAAAGTGTCAGAAGCAAATCCTTATTAATTCTGACCTCTCTACATTATGCATCTTTCTGATCAACTCTCTGATAGTGCTGCTGTGTCAGACAATGGAGCTTGGGATTCAGAGTAAATAGACCTGCCAGAGCAGGTTTCCACTGTGATTGGATCGCAGCCTGGAAGCCATTCTACAGTTTCGGCACCATAAAATTCTTCTCAGTGTCTGCTCAGCCTTGCAAAGGGAAGTTAAACATATCTTGCTATGCAGCAATATTACAGTTTTACTTGTTGCTTAATGTTTTCAGTGATGCTTTCTTCATCATCCTCTGGGCACAAACACTTTAGTATTTTAAACCATCTGTTAAATTAACATACTTTTTAAGAAAAATATGCTTTCATAGCCTCTGTTCAGCTTCTTTTAAAAAGTGCACATTTGCAAGTTGTGTAGTGTCTATGGTGGCTGCTCTGAAAACCTCACCAATTAAGATTTGTGAATCTTGAACAATTTGGTTATTATGATTCTGTAGATATGAAATTAAGATTACATTCTTATAACAAAAGTGATGTCACTTTTTCTTTCAGCTTCAGAGAAATTTCATATTCACACTTAAGGACCATTTTGCATTTAAAAGACATGTATGTGCAGGTTATTCATAATGCCATCCCTCTCAAAAAAAACAGTCTGAATGAATTCATTTGGTCTCCAAGACAACAGCCATGGCTGTCTTTTGCCAAACAAAGGTTCTAATTAATGCCATCTAGGTATCTGCAGGCATCATTGCTGATCTATGGTCTTTTGTGTCTGATCTACCTGAAAAACGTCTGTGTCCCATGAACAAAGGGAAGATATATCCATGGTGTGAAAGTAAGCGAACAGATGAAAGTGAAAATAATTTTTAAAAATTATTTAATAAGGCAATAGTGATTTCTTTTGACCCCTTCATACTTCTGTTGATAATGTGAAAATGGGTCCTTTACACTCCTGTCTATCAGTTGCTGTTCTTTTGTACAGTGCTGAATGACCATTACATTTTATTTTCTGTGAGTTTTCCTTAGGGTTTTGAGGGAACCTCTGTTCCCTTGCTTAGGTTCTTCTGAAGGAGATCCAGTGTCAACATCTGGAGTGCATACCCAGAATATTTCCATTGTTTCCTTCCTTGTGTGCAGAAGGAAATTGATGTTATAAGGTTTTTTTTTTTTAATTTTGATTGCTTTGTGCAACTTTGTAGAGAATGCCTATAGGGTTTGGTGTTGGTTTTGGTTCTTTTTGGGGTGAGAGTTGGGGTTTTTTTTTGTTGGGGGGAGGTGGTTGGTTGGTTTCTTGGTTGGTTTCTTTTTTTGGGGGTTTCTTTTCTTTTGTTTGAGTTTTTTGGTTGGTGTTGGTTTTGGGTTTGGTTTGGTTTGGTTTGGTTTGGTTTGGTTTGGTTTTCTTTTGTTTTTTAGCATGTTTTGATTGCCTGACAATATTATTTGAATTTACTGCTTTCACACCTTGCATGGATTGGCAAAGAAGTGTGATGGTTACTTTTACCTGGCTTTTTGGGGTCTTTCTGGCTCTCACTTATCCTGTTATTCTGTAGTTAAGTTCATTGTGGAGAAAGATAGTTTTTCTGCTGTGACACTGTGATATTTTGTTTCAACTGTGCAGGCACTCGAGAAGATAATTCAGTGAGTATGCTGGAGTGCCAATGCAGTTTGCTTTAGTTTACAATCCTAAGTGTTCCCACTCATTCTTGGTCATAGCAGTCCTGAACTGAGAGCATCAGTTTTATCTCCTTTGAGTAATGCTTTCTGTGCTGTGACTCTCAGCTTAGATCAATGTGTTAAGAATATAGAGATTGCAGGTGATAAATTTAGTGCATATGCTAAATATAAGTGTATAGCACTGTGAACAAGAGTTCCTGGGTATGCTCCAGTGCAGCTGGATGTGCGAACCTTATCACAGAGGTGTCCCCACTTTGGGGAGGAAAGAGGAGCAAGCCCTGTCAACTTGCATGCAAGGTCATCATATTCTCATCCTCTACCACTGAGGATTTCAAATGTCAATTTATACTTATGGGATAAGTGGAGGTGAGAGTGTAGTCAAATATTCCGTTACTACCATCATAAATAGAGGGAGGAGGCAATTTATGTGTAAATGAAGGATATCAAGATTTACAAAGAAAGATTGTAAAGACTGTGGGTCTTGCACAAGGACGGAATGGAACTGAGACACATTAATGTCTCCCTCTTCTACCTGGCTGACTGCAGTAAAATGGGCTGTCTGGCTTCTGCCTGACAACCTGTCACCACCTCAGCAGGCCATCATGTCCACAGAAATCCCACTATACCCACAGAAATCCCATCACCGCATATCTCACGAAAATCCCTTTACCACATATCTCATGACATATATCATGGCTGTAGGCCTCGTTCCCACAAAAGGTCATAAAGCACATTTAGAGACCTCTGGAAGACACCAGTCCCAAAATGTACAACTTACTTGGACAACTGATCTTTGAAAAGAACAAAAGGGGGAGAAACTACATACGGATGTCAGCAGCCCAGCTCCTTGGAGTAGAGGAAAGAAGATGAGAAAATTCTGCATAAATTGATTCATTCCTTTTTTTCACACAAATACAGTGTTTGAAGGCAACTTCAAGGCGTAATGATTATCATGATTCTGGATTCCATAAAATCATTTCAGACTGGGGAGATGAAGGATGCAGCACAGTTCAAGATGTGGTGGTAATTTGGCACAGCTGATAGTTTCCCAGGGCATAGGGAGGGTTGTGAGCTTTCACTTTTATTCACATATCTAGAAGAGTGCAATAAACAGGCAGTTCAAAATAATATCCTGTATAAGCCAGACAGAAAAACTCACTGTTTACTCCTGTGAATGTGCCTAAGGACGAAATTACATTTAAAATGGACAAGAAAATAGTAGAGTTTATTTCTGTTTCTGAAGAGTCCCTTACCTTTTTCTGCTTGCTCACTTGTTTCTTTTTTGAGGACAAAATAGTGGATTCTATTAGTTGATGCTTTTAACTGCTCTCCACTCATCCCCCTCCAGTGAGGCCATGCATTTCCATCCAGGAGGGCTTTGCCTCTTCATTACTTGCTCTGATATGAGCAGCAGCCCATGGAATGGTCTACAGTGAACCATATAACCATTACTATTAATGGGCTCAGAAAGCACAGTCCATGAAAATACACTAGTTCAAGCCTGAAAAAAAAAAAGGAGAGGTTTTACCTCATCTCATTCAAATGATGAATGAAAATGCTGAACCATTTCTACAAGACAGATGAACAGTCTGAACTGAGGAAGGTTGTTCAGGCAGACTGCATGTGTGAAACCTATGGTTATGAAAGATGACTGCAGTATCTTTCTGTATCAGTATTAATGATGCTTATAATGCATTCCTGAATATACACATCTGCTTACAGATATAGATAGATTTGAAGGCATGTCCTGCCTTGTGGCTTTTTTCTTTAACTAATAGATTAGTGCAAAAGACTGCCATAGTTCAGCTTCGTAACTTCACTAATGTAAGTTGAAAAAGTTTGGTTATCATTTGACAAATATTCCTGTCTACATCAAATCCTCTGAACCATGTAAATTTTTATCTAGAGATGTGCCGAAGTACTTGAGAATAATTTGGGCAGCCGGTGAACTGTTACCCACTAGTTCACAGGCAGAACTTTCACCTCTTCCTTTCTTTCTGCTTCGGTGAATTTGGCTAGAAAATTGTTAGCACAGTGGGGGAGGCTTGGCTTCACTAAAATACTTTATTTATCTTTTAACATGCTTTGGTACTGTAATCACATATGTACTGACATACTTACATGATATGCCATGGAACTGATGAGATGGTAATACCGTAGAATACACAATATTACTTTTAACTCATTAAACTGGTGATGAACTGATCTAAGCAAGCCATGCTTTAGTGTTTTCTTGGTAGGCCAGTCCAGGGTGACTTTTTGGATTGCAGACCTTCTTGACTAGCAGAAAAACTATGAAAAGCTGGCAGCCTGGGAAGCAAATACAAGACATGCAATGAAAAATTTCCCATTCCATGTCCTACTGGCATTCCCCGACCTTGACCCGAAAGAAGTATTGCATTTACCAATGCATAGGAAGCTGAGAGTAAGTTCAATAGTTCCTCATGGGGGAAAGAAGGGCTTCAGGCAGCAAAATTTGCATAGTGAACATTAAATTCACAACGCTCTCAACTCTGAACCTCAGGCTTTCTGCCTGATAGTGCTGCAACACCTTGTGTAGCAGGTATTGGAGTACTGTTTCTTAGGCATGCAATTTTATTAGAATTACCTTTTAACATGATGTTGTTTCGTTGGATGCTGTCTGATGACGATTTTGTACGTGCAAGTATTCATAGTAAACAGACCAATGAAAATTGTCTTCTCTCCAATTAGTTCTTATCAGGCTAGAATAGTTACATTCTGATCAGGATTTCCAATTGAGTCACAACATATTTAGATGGAGGGAAAAAAACAAGAACATATGTTCTAATTGTCAGTGATTTGGGTGTGAAATCATTTGAGGTAAATTCTGATAGACATATCTTGTGGGAACAATTTTTGAACCGTCATATCAGCTTCAAACAATTAGCATTAAATTGAAGAATATTTATTAAATTAAGTTTATGCATTCAAAATAACCTATAAATTTGGAAGGGAGTTGCATGAAGAAATATCTAGAGTAAATGATGCTGGTACTGTCCACCTCTTCAGCAAAATATGTCAGCTTCAAGCAAACAGATAAAATGATCCAGCCTTAGGACAGATTGAGAGTAATTCTTCATGGATGGCAAACAGAGACAGCACAGATTCCTCCAAGAATAAAATTATATTGTGACTACATAGGTGGAGCTGCTGCATATGATGGGATACTTTACAAGGGCGCTACTTCAAATTTTTTAATGCCACAGAATAACACTTTGTTGAAAAAAATGCTAAGTGTAGACAGTAGTGACTGTCTATATATCAAGAGAGGCGTGTAATATTTTATGATGTCCAGACTTGAATAGTGAAAACAAATTTTAGGTCTCTAAGCAGAATCTGATGTACCAGAAGGTAAAATGTAGAGCAAGCGAAGTCCATTATTTCCCCACTAAACTGGGGCCAAATGTCTTATTAACATTAATTATTATTTTGAATTTTTATTAATTATTATTTTGAATTTAAAAAATTAATTCATTTATCAGAAGGTGTTACCCATTCAGACAATAAAAATAGTCCCAAACTATAAAAATAAATACATGACAATTAATTGTCATCATCAAAAAGTTGTAATACATAACACACAGTAGAGAAAAAAATTATCATGAAATGTCAAGTGAAATAGAAAACAGCTAAGAGCTCGCTGTTTAGGAAGAATTCATTCCAATAAATCTCTTAACTCTGTCATTCAAATATTTCCTGTTAACTTCTTACAGTATACATAGACAAACAAATTTTAAAAAATATTAAATATACATGAAAATACATTAACAGTTAGTTAATTTAATGAGAATTTTTATGCAACAGAATATTTTAGTCAGCTTTATCAAATTTGCCATGTTTTATTGCAGCCTTGTATGAATTTTAGGGCTAGAACAAACAAATGCCTGTCTAGTCTAAATTATATAATTGGAAATTCTTTTATCACATCCTGTCATTTGTGGTCATGCAAGTTTATAAATATATCTCAACTTAAAAATGTAAAGAGATGGCAAAGCCACACTATTCCATTCTTTAGTTAGCTATAAAAATGTTAAGTGTTTCTGATTCATTTCTGCTATTATATTCTGGCTAAACAGATGGAAGGTCCCTCTAAAATTTTTTTTGTTTGTTTCTTGTATCAGTGTTTACAGACCATGAACAGTACTTACATTAACCTTTCATGGATTTGATAAGATAAATACCTTTATCTTCTTGTATCTCTCACTCTGTGATGGCAATGTTTGAATACAAAATTTAATTGGCAGCTAAAATATTGTTGATTGGAGGCAGCCTCAAAACTTTTTTGCAAGATGCTGCTGAGAACGTTAGTTCTGTAAGACATAAGAAAAAGCTCATAGAGTTCTTGAATCTTTGACTGATCAATTTCTGATGTTGTTTTTTGTATGATGCACATATGCATCCTCATCTGAAAATTTGCAGATGACCCCAAGCTGAGTAGTGCAGCTGACACATCTGAAGGATAGGATGCCACCCAGAGGGACCTGGGCAGGCTCAAGAAATGGGCACCCATGGACCTCATGAGGTTCAACAAGGCCAACTGCAAGGTGCTGCCCCTGAGTCAGGGCAAATCCTGCTATCAACACAGGCTGGGGGATGAAAAGATTGAGAGCAATCCTGCTGAGAAGGACTTGGGAGTGCTGGTGAGTGAGAGGCTGAACATGAGCCAGCCATGTGCACTCACAGCCCAGAAAGCCAGTTGTGTCCTGGGCTGCATCCAAAGCAGCATGGCCAGGAGGGTGAGGGAGGGGATTCTGCCCCTCTGCTCTGGTGAGAACCCACCTGCACTGCTGCATCCAGCTCTGGGGTCCCCAGCATAGGAGGGACATCAGCCCGTTGGAACGAGCCCAGAGGAGGCCACCAAAATGGAGCATCTCTCATACAAGGAAAGGATGAGAGAGTTGGCTTTGTTCAGCCTGGAAAAGAGAAGGCTTTGTGGTGACCTAATTGTGGCATTGCAGTCCCTGAAGGGAACCTACAAGAAAGATGGAGGACTTTTTACAAGAGCAGGTAGCAACAGGACAAGGGGCAACAGCTTCAAACCGAAAATGAGTAGATTTAGATTAGATATAAGAAAAACTTTCTTTACTATGAGAGTAGTAGGGCACTGGAACTGGTTGTCCAAAGCAGTCATGGATGCCCCATCCCTGGAAGTATTCAAGGCCAGGTAGGATAGGGCTCTGAGCAATTTGGTCCAGTGAAAGGTATCTCTGTCCACAGCAGGGGGACTGGAACTAGATGATCTTTAAGGTCCCTTCCAACCCAAACCATTCTATGATTCTATGATCTTCTGATTATTTTCACCAAAATCCAGATGCCACATGGAATGAATGTATTCAAACAGTTATTGGGGTTTTTCAGTAAAATACTTATTCTACTTTTGTAGTTGTCCAAGCAAACAGAAGATACTAAGCCACTTCAGTCTCTTATTTGTGTCTCCATTCACTTGTCCTCATCTCCAGTAAAAGACAAAAGAAATAGCTAAAAGCTCTTCAAATTCATCCCATCGTAGAGATTGCTTCCTGTTTATTCTTCAGCTCTGTAAAAAGGACAAGCCATTTTCTTTTAGAGACATTTATTTTTCAGAACAGTGGCTTGGAGCTGCCTAATGGTTAGCATCAACACGAGATCTGTGAGTGGAACAGGTCCAGGTCACAGACTGAATTTTATCTTAGTTTTTTACCTCAGTTCTCTCATGTACAAAATGCTCATGTTATTTCTCTGCTTGTCATGTTATGGACCCCTATTACCACTTTACAGATTTACAAAGGAACAAATCTCTTTTTAGGTTGTCCTCTGAGTTTACTGGACTGTTGGAGCATGATGAAATGTTTTCTTCTTAAGTATTATGAGGATGTGGTGGGTTGACATTGATTGTCTGGCAGACCCCAACCCAGCCTCCCTCTCAATTCATCTTATCAACAGGACATGTGGGGAAATAAGATGGAAATGCTCAAAGATTGATATAAGGACAGGGAGATCGCTGACAGTAATTACACTGGACAAAATGGACCCCACTTAGGGAAACTTAGTTTCATTTCTTTCCAGTTAAAAAGAATTGGATGGTAGGAAAAAAAGGAAAAAAGTAAACCATCCTCCCTCCATTCCCCCTTGTTTCCAGGCTCTTCAGTCCTTCATTCCCAACAATCTTCCCCTTCACTGAGGGGCACACAGTAATGGGAATGAGAGTGCAGTCAGCCCATAGCAGCTCCTCTCTGCCTCTCCTTCCTCCTCACACTTCTCCCTGCTCCAGCCTGGAAAATTCCCAGGGTCCGCAGGGAAGTCCCTGCCCCACCGGGGTCTCTCCGGGCAGGGAAAACCCAGTTGAGAGGCATGAAATCATTCATGACCAATTCCACCAGCTATTGCTTTCTTCCTCAGGTCTGTGCTGTGTAACCTCCCCATTGTATGGCACACAGCTTTGGGTTGGAAAGAAAATGAGGTGTATTTTAGCGATTTTTTTTTTTCGGGCAGAATTTAGAGGTTTGTGGGGTTCTTTTGTCAGAAAGAGAGGATTTGTTGATATATTTAACAGTTTAGTCTGGATGAGTCTAATTCAAAGTAGAATAAAAATAAACTTAATATACAGTGAGTTGTGTTGTTAGCTGTTAACGTTTATACACTTGTGATAGTTTTTGGTCAAGGTGTCTCTATCTTACCTTGACTGTACAGTTTTAATCTCCTGGGTCTCTGTGTTAAGGAGTTGACAACTGAGGAAATAGAACCATATAGCTTGATGTTGTTGTTGTTTATACTAATAAAATATTCAAATTACCTGAAGACATAATAAAAAAAAAAGAACCTGAGGCAGGAAGCAAAGACAAAATATCAGATCATGGAAGCCTCGAGTCTTAGTTTGCTTCACGGAGACTCAGGCTATTGTTCCCAGAAGGTGTAATGAGACAGTTACCTACTGCCAAGGCACCTGAGAGTCAGAGAGTGTGCTGGTAAGCCCAAGGTTGAATTATCCTTGATGCTTTGGCTAATTAATTTTCCAAAGAAAATTTTGTAAAGTATGAAAATAAAGGGTGGCAATTTTGCACTGGTAAAAGCACATACTTTGAGGAAGCTTTTATAAAGAGACTGAAGTTTGAAAGAGGATTAAGGATATTTGATTTTATTATGAATGTTTTTTGGAAAGGTGTATGTAACACTTAAATAAGAAGTACCAAACAGACCTACAGGAATAAATGTCTGTGAGATAATTCTACTGTCCTATAAAAAAGAAACCATCCTGGAACACACTTTTGGCACAACTGAGACTGATCAAGTTAACTAGATCCACAGTCTTATTTTGACATACCATACTTTTGCAAGTATGTGGTGATGCTTAAAAACTGTTAAAGTGGCTTGTCATTTGTGGATGAAACTCTATGGCTTGTCCTAGAAGTGTCTCAATTTATTTTTAATAAATACACTTACTGTTTTTTGTAGTACTTGTTATTTTGGAGGTTAGGTGATTTTTAAATTGAGGCAAACCTATGAAACCATTGTCTTTCTCTACAGAGGACAGATGTGCTGCATTTTGCAACACAATATGAACACACAGTACGTTAATTAAAGCTCAAGTTTCACAGGTGGATTTTACACTGGGCCACCTCACCTAAATGGTAATTCTCTGCAGAAGAATTCTCAGAAGTCAGGATATACGGAAAATCATTCTACTTTTAACAAATTTGCTTATCATTGAGGATAGTTAATTTAGGAATGCTACCACACAGAATGCTGATATTTACAGCATATAGGATTTCCATAATCTTATTGCCTTTATTAATGTTGCATTGTCATTGATTGTTGCATATGTAGTATTCTTAGGTGATGTGTAGTGAGAAGCGCTTGCCAAATTTTGTGAATGAATCCTTAACAGAATAAAAAATAATCTTAAAACATTAGATAAAAAAATGTGGAGGAGCAAAGAGAGAAAAGTTTCATATTTCTCAGTAATTTTTTTGATTATAACATTTTCTTAAGTCCCATCACTCAAACATCCCTGATTCACTGACATTACTTGACTCTTTCTTCAAGAAATATCTATCATGGCTGCCTGTTTCCTGATTATATCTGTGAACACTTTCTTATGGTTATAAATGCTTTTCATCTTTGGATTATCATAGCATTTTTTGGAGGTTTTGTTTGTTTTTGTTTGGGGGCTTGAATCTTTTTCTTTTAATATGAGGGAGGGACTTTAAAAAGCCCTTTTTAAAATCCTGTGGTTATTTAGTCAAATACAGGATTGCCAACAATGTGTTTAAAATAATGAATCTTGCAAAACATTTGAACTTCTTATAAACTAATTATGAACCACTGTCTCTCAGCCCTGTAGCTCCTATGCTTCAGCAGTGCTATTTTTGGACAGTAGCTGTAACTATTAAGAATTAATATTTTCCAATAACTATTTGATCCAAGCATCTAAAACTGTGACTGCCACTGCAGGCTGTTTATATCAGAACTTTCTCATTTGATGTTCCCTGGTCTCTCTTCTATAATCTATCAGTTACAGTGAATAGAATGTAGTTCTTGGTACTCTAAGATCTCTAAGTACTAATAAGTTCTCTAATGCATCTGGTACAACAACCCTTCCTTTAAAGTTTTAGAAAGGGCCAGTGAACCCACCTTGACTGAAGTGGTGTGTATGTGAAAGTGTTTTCTTCTCATACTTTTTAGTGCATCAGGAGCTCTATGAGTAATTCCACTTTTGACATTAAAAGGGATGTTGATCAGTCCCGCAGTTTCTTCCCTTTTTCTTTTTTTATCCTTTTTAATCAATCAAATTTCTCATTAAAATTTTTATTGCCAGCATTTTTTCGATGCCTCTGTGACAGTACAATTGAATTCTGTCAACTGAATTTTATATTCTGTTGTCAGCTGCCTTGTGCTGGTAAAGACATCCTGGAATCAATCTTTAGTATTTCACTGCCTTTCTACATGAATGGTCCCAGAACTAGATTTAATGTTTGACATGGTTTTGATTCATCTTAACCAATCCATGTCTTGCAAAAGATACATATGTCAACGTTTTAGGTTTCAGCTTCACCTTTGCTTGCCTCGTGTACCCTGCAGTACAAAGGGTACCTATCAGGTGAGCCAAACCTTTCCTGTGTATTTCAGGGAAAATACTGCTGTGGAACTTCAGCTATCACACTGACCCGCAGTGAGTGGTTTACAATTACCCAGAGCTCAGTTCTGTTGAATATATTAAGAATGTACCTCTCTCTTGAAGATTTCTCGTGAACATTTTTCTGATTGTACACTATGTGGAGTCTGTATGACACATTTCATTTTTAAGCCTGTCGGTGCTTTTCCATGTGCTATTACAAAATTGTTTTAACCTTTGCAAACCATGGCCCTATTTCCATGGCAAAAGACTGCTAAAATCTGTTAAATTCCGTATGAAATGTATTTTTTTCCCTGAAAACATGGTTTGTCTGCATTATGAAGACTCCATGGAAATGCTAATGAAATTTCTTGGTCTCTCTGTATTACAGTGTATCTTCCTTATTTCTCTCTGATTCCAGTTGATATTTTTTGTCTTCCTACCAAACTTATAATATGGCACAACACTGCTCTGCAGCTTGTAAATTTTTTTTTTCCTTATGCAAAATCTTCTGGCAGTTGTTTTCTCAGTCTGATGAGCCTAGCTAACACCTGAATATAAATTAGGATTTCAGAAGACATCTATATACATCTGTGATTGGTTAATCTAAATGCTGATATAATTAACTGTGAAGTTTTTCTCCATTTCAAAATTACATGCAAAATAGTATATATCGAGTTCATTTTGTTCTTTACATCTCCATAGGACAGCCTGAAAATTGTGTCAAAATTTTTAACTTGACTTTCACAACTTTATTCAGGAAGGGGGAGGAGAGAACAAGGTACTGTGTTTCCAAACAAGGCAAACCGACAGAGTTTTCTTAGAAAATCTGGAAAAAAGAAAGCTCAAAAAGTTGAAATTGAAAAACAAAAAACAAAACAAACAAACAAATTTAAAAAAAAGAAAAGGAAAGAAAGTGGGTTTTGCTAGAGACATTTAATTGTAGACTGTTGAATTTTTGCCGAAAAACAAGTATGCACTTTTTCCCTGGTTATGGTTTCTTGCTGTGTATACTTTTTACTGGATCCAGATATGTACAGGAACAGATTTCACACTTGTTTAAATCATTTCTTGTTGTTTGTTGGGTTTCTTGAGAGCTCCAGTTGTAACTGAGTGTTCCTCTTTGGTTTTATTACCTATAATTTTCACCTTTTTGCTTCAGGAAGAAATATTCTTTTCCCACATGAGCTTCTGGTGTCTTGCAGGTACAAGAAGTACATCCCTGGAGGGTTTTTAATAGGGAGTTTGTACTTGAGCTCATCAGGATGATAAGCCTTTATCTCTCAAAACCAGGAAGGTTTAAAGAAACAGAAGAAACAGAAAGGGAGCAAGAACTATGTATCTCTCATAGCTTAATAACAAAATAACCAATTACCAGCTTAATAATCAAAATTACCATACCAAATTTTTCCATAATTTGCATTTTACTCTGTTGCATACAGTTTACCTGCAAGAGCCTTGGCTGGCTCAAAGGAAACTACTACTCTGATTCAGTGTAGACAAAATGAAGTTTAAGACCGTACAATTGTAGTCTTTTGATGTGGGTGATTCAATGAAAGGTAATATTAAGCTCTTGCTGAGAGCTAACGTGGTCCCACAAAAAAACAGTAACTGCAAGAAGTGTTCTCATGAATCAGCCATTTTGTTAAACTGGTGTTATAGCAGAGTGGGGTTGACAGGATTCATTCCAGCTGAGTGAGAATATCAGGTTGCTTTTACCGATTGATCAATGACCTATCATGGCACAATAAATCTGTGAGCAACAGGATGGCAATGACTGACCCTACAGTACATATAGGAAAATGCATAACTTATATTCTACATTATTAGTAGCAGACAGCATGACGCCAGATGGGTCAGGAATCCTTTCTTAGCATTTATCTGGAAATATAGCTGGATGGAACATCTTGTGATAGGAGAGAGCAGGGAAAAATGATGTATGAATTTCACAAACAGGATCATAAGCTGTCAGGCAATGATAGCAGTGTGCAATATTAATATATGCATCTCGCATGGGGAGGTGATAAATGAGACAGCCCTGTGACAAATTGCATAGGCATGTAATAAATAAGTTTACCACATAACTCTGCAATTTATCAGATGCCTTTTGCCATTACCTGCCCAATAATCCATCTCTCAGGGGTTTATTTTCACAATCCAGATTTCCTCAGCAGCTTGAAACACCCTACTTCTTTTAAAGTTCAACCTGTCAAAAAAAACTTTTCCTGTGTTCTCCCTAGTAAGTATGCTAGAAGCACACAGTGAGCTAGACTGGGCTGTTGAATATTAACAGCCTTGCTGTACGTGAAGATATCCTCACAATTCTAACATACATTAATTCTGAAAATCATAGTTTCCTGCACTTCACCATGGGTCGTGTAACTCTTTATTCTATTAAAATCTGTTGCATATATACTTTTAAACCATTTTACTTTTCTATGTGTTTTTGCTTCCTACTGCAGTTAGCCCTGTACTGCTTCAGCTGTATTTTTGTGGATTTAAAAAAAATACGATATTCCACTTCTTAAGGAATTTGGCCAACTAGCTTTGCCTGCTAAATTCATCTCCCCAAATTTATTAACAGCCCTTCATATCCCAATTAGTCCAAAACACCAACTGTTTCTAATAATAAGTATACTTCTATCTTTCACCCTTGCTTTCTTTTCACTGAGGAATTGGCTTCTAGAAAAGCTCAAAGCCACAAGCCTGTGTGAATTACTGACTTCAGACGTGTTACCTCATAATTATTACAAATGAATATCATTTAACAGGTAAGGACGTACTTGAACAGGAGCATATTTAAAAATGCTTAGGCAAATCACAATTTTCTTTTCATTTATAAGTGATCTGATTTTGTGGGCATAATTTCTTTGTAACAAAAGTGTAGGTATTCTTCAAGGTGGCATTTTGGGGAGGTTTATAAGCATTTGTTAAATTTCTCAAAGCATGGATGGGTTTTTTTTTTTCATTTTGAATTTCCCCATTTTATCCACTTACTTAGAAGATTCCTCGGAAGTCTGTCATAGTGCTCTTACTGGATGCACAACAGTTCTCTACTCTTTGTTGTTTGTTTGGGTTTTTTCATAAATAATATTGTGAAAATTGACTAAATTTTAGAAATTTCTGATAAATGTTTCAGTGTCATATTTTAAGAACTAAGAGCTCCAATTTACTCTCTGATTGGCTCCACTGCCTCAAACAAAATTTATTTTCTTCAAATTTGATGCTGGGAAAATATTTTAGATCTTACATGGTTATCCACGTTTGGGATGAAATTAAGCTCTAAAAACTCATAGAAGCTCTTGTGTCTATGAAGGAGATAAAAATGAAATTTTCATTATTAACTTATTTACCCAAAAATGATTAAGAAACCCCATTGTACTTAAAAGTTCCTGTGGTTTTGGACATTATTATTGTAATTTTGTAAGACAGAGTTATACAGATAAAGTTATTTGAAGTCACCTGCAAATGTTTTTTGTCTGCTTTTCTACCCTGTATGGTTGGATTAGTGGAATTGTACTATTTTAATTTTATGCAAAAAATTTCTTAAAGGAAAAATTGAATAAAAGCACATGAACAAAAGCAAGTTTGGACAAGACTGCCTATATTAGTTTCTCTCACTCTTAGATTTTTGAAACCTATCCAAATTCATACTGATTTGTATTTTCTGAAAACCTCTACCCATATATTAAAGAATTAATTTTTAGATTTTTGTCACATTTCTCTGTCTGAACCAATGTAGTAATGATAAGATCTCTTTAAAGGAACTTGCCATCTCCTGACAACATGTTTCAAAAATTATAATAGTTTTTAATTTACTGGGTTTGCTGTCTTAGGAACCATTTATACTTGACTTTATGGGCAGCCATGAGTCATCCTTCGGGATAACCAACAATAACTACCCAGAAACTGTGTGTGTCCATGTGTTTTATGTGCATAAAAATCAGAAACTGCAACAATGTGCATTAGGTAAATACTTCTAAGTTACTTATCCCAAAAAACATTTCACTCAAGCAGTCTTTAAATCTTGAAGCTCAGCGTGTGTCAGGTGTTTGTTATAAGTACTGTGTGTTACTTCTTGATGAAGGATGTGCTGCGTCCCAATGACAGCCCATCACTGGGACATGGAGGTCACTCTAACTCCTCTTTGGCAGGGTTTGCAATATATAGGCTTTCAGCCAGCACAATGTTAAAAGGTCATAAAATGGGAATTAATTAGGTTTTTCAAAGAGTGGGTTGTTCCAAATGTCAGGCAAAAGCTTGGCAAGATTCTTGACATACTATTCCTCTTGTCTCCCATTTGGCTAGGCCACCATACCGTAGGCATATTTTACTCCTAGAAGTACCAAAATAACTCCTTGCCAGATGCAAACTAAACAAAAGAAGGTGTTTGAACTAACTCATTCAAAGGGGTTTTTTTGATGCTTACATGGTTTTGGTGCTTTTAATATGTAATGTCTAGGATCAATATTCCAAACACAGCTGCTACCTTCAGTGAGAGGTGGGCTCCAGCAAGCTTTTTGAATTCTGTTTGTAGGGATTCAAAGCCTGCAGTGTTCATAATTCATGAGACATAGCTGTTGCAATAATATTCTCTTTTTAAAGGCTAGTGAACATTCATAGAGATGTGCGTTCATATGGTCTGCAGAGCTGGCCCCTTTGTGAACTCTGGGACTGCTAGATCCTCTCCTACCTCACACATGGATTTGCTACTTTGAAATCTCAAGAGGAGAGATGGATTTCATTGAAATATACTGCAGAAACCATCTGAGTTCTGTACTCAGAAAGGGAACAGAGTTACACTTCTGTGCCTCTGGTTGAGCTTAGCCAAACACCATGCGAGTTGACTGCATTTTAGAGAGAGTTTTAGTGTGGAGAGGGTCAGAAAACCAAACCTAATTCTCTTGTGTCCTAGGCTGTAGTAACTGTTATGTCATCCTCATTCTTTGTCTTGTCAGTTGTGGGTAATGAAAGCTTTCCATGTCCCAGAACACAGCTTGGGTTTCAGTCTGCTTCTTAAGATTTTGGTTTATATGTTGGGGGAGAATTTAAATAATATGAAGCATGATCTTGGAAATAACTTATTATAGATTTCCATTCACACTACCAGTATGAGAGAGGAAAGTAATGTCTTTTTCTTAGTGTGCCATTTATCAGTGAGCGCAGTGGCTCAGAGCAATTTTGTGCTCTTCTCATGTCCCAGGCATCCTCCTATGGATTTTTGCTTCTGCTAGCAGGATGGAACTCCTAAACACAACCTTGGTGCTTTGTCTTGGTTAGTGTTATTTATTGACTGTGTAGGTATTTGTTCTCACAGCATAGGGGGAAAGACAAAATTCTGTCCTGCAAGGCAATCCTTACACTTTTTAGTTTCTTTCAATATCCCATGAGCAGAAGTTAAACTTTTCATTAAGAACATTTCATTATTGATCAAGAATCTATCTAAACAGGCAGAGCCTTAACCAGAGAGTTTGCTGAGAACTTGTGATTTCTGAGGACACTGAACAGTAGTAAAGAGAATTTTCTTGCACACCCTGAAATCATTAGCACAGTTAGAAAGAGAAAGAGCTTCCACAGTTGATTCTATAATAAATATAATAATTTGTGTGGAGAAGAAAACATGAATAATATTTTTATTCAGACCAATTAAATTTCCGTGTCTTTATCAATCAGTAAAATATTATTAGTGACATTTCAAAATATGTCAGAGGCATCAGAACCTGTTGCTTTGTATTTATGTCATGAAAGATGGCACCAGGTTCTTCTGGGGTTTTCATGAGATTTCAGAAATCAATAGTATTTCATGTGCTTTTATTAGGTTTTTTTGTTATTTGCAGATACTGGAAGGGGCATGACTTTGGGAATTAAATATGTTTACGTTGTTTGTCTGCTGTAAACATAAAGCACGTTGAAAGAAAAACAAAGCAATTCCTTCTTGGTTTATACTCTACAAACTACCATTGTTTAAAGTGGCACACAGAGAGCACACTTCTCATTTTCTTGTTATTTCTATTGAGTTGGCCAAGTTTCATCAGTTGCAGCAGACTTCTGATGCGAGGAAAAAAGAAGCAAAATTACTTTAACTAAGATAATTTTCATTTCTATATTTCATAGCCATGCAATCCCAAACAAAAGTTCTTTGAGCACTTTGATTCAAATTTTGTGTATCTATGTTAATAACAAATCTATTCTTAAAGTTTCATCTAAAAAGGTAATGCACCTGATTCACTTAATATGTGAAAATCTGTAGTCTATAACTCATGTATTTTTTTCTGATTTGGACTTTGGAGCATTTGCATCTACAAATTTGCATATCTTATTTATTTCTAAGCTTCTGAACTAATTTGTATCCATTGAAGATCTGGACTTTTATGCAGAAATATTTGAACCATATTATTTTTCCTTTGTTGCCATCTTTTGCATTTGTTCTATTATACGCCTTTAATTGAAAAAGTGATCAATTCCATTAACCTGAAAGAAAAATAAAATGCACTTGTTCATATAGTGAAATGTGTCAGCATATGAAGGGATATTTTTTGATGTTGGTCCATTGAATTTTTAATATCCCCTTGGATTTATATTTCATTTGGTATGTATATTTTAAATCAAATGGAAGATGTTAATACCATATTTTATGTGTTCTTACTTGTTTTGTGAGTAAGTAGTACTGTAAGAGATAGAATGGGTATAATTCTGATTCATTCTGAAAGCAACTAAAGGTAATGAGAAGTTCTGGAAAATACAAATCAGTTTCTGAGTGCTTACACTTTTAAATGTTATTTGTATGCAGTACACTTCGTTAATATTTTGTTTATAATTACTTAAAGAAATCTCATTTTGCTGCCAGGGAGCATGGAATCAGATTTAGCATTTATTTAAGCCACAGTTCACTTTTATGGGGAGGAAAATAACGCATATGTACATTAATACATAGGTTTTCTGGGAGGGGGGAATAGAGGAGTAGTTTGTTCAGTTCCAAAGATGAATCACCTATTCAGCTCTGTGAACCAATATTTTTTTCCTCTCCAGTCACATGCATAGAAACATCATTTGTAGCAGAAAATGGAAAAATGTGATATGTTGTGAAGGAGCATATTGACATCTCCTTTCATCTGTTAGTAAAGTGGCTCTTTGTAGATGAGATTAGTGTGGTATTGAAGGATGTCCTTGGGTGATATAAGGAGATATATTCCCTGCAACACCCTTTTTTATCTACTCATGGGGTAGAGCAGTAGTGGCTCAGTCATTGTCACTCCAAATAAAACACTAGAAAGAATTATTTTCACAAAAGAAGAGATTGGTAGCATCATGTGCTGCTGGAAGGTGTGAAGATGACATTAACTGTGAGATACAATTGTCGTGACACTTTGAAAGTGAAACTGATCTTGCTCGGTATTGGCATATTGACTGAATCTGTCAGGAACAAGGAGCTAGTCACAAGGTTCCCTGTGAAAGAGCTGATTATTTACCTCCTTCTCCTGTAACAAAGAAATAAAATAACCAAAAAAAGCACTATGGTAGTTCTGGACAAAGAACTGGCATTAAGAAGGCTTTAGATGAGGAGGTAAATGAATTTAAGTAGAATATTTGTATTGTGAAAATATATTAATTGGAAGAAAAGAGTGCATGACAAGTTTTACTGAAATTTTTCTCTCAATGGCTGGTGATGGAGAAAATATCTCCTTGAGCACTATAGAAATCCTTTCATATTTTTTCTAGACAAAAAAATATCATCTCTTCTCTCATAAGAGAGAAGTACATTCATTACTTTGGACTGACAAATGTCATTTAAAGATTACAGTCGCAGTTAACATGGAAATTGGACGGAGAACCTCTTAAGTAGCTGTAAGGGATATACCAGTTCTTTTCTGAACAAAATTACTTAGGAAATGCCATCTGTGAGTATCAACATAAGTAGAGAGTCACTGCTACTTTCCATACCCGCTCAAATTCTTTATAGATGACCTGATCTCTCAGGGTCATCTTGTATTAACCTCTACTCAAAGTGAAATCTCGGTGTGTTGCCATCAAAGTTTAGTGTTTGAGGGTGGAGATACCACTGCACTGAACAACCTCTCTGAAGACACTGATAAGTCTTTTCTTGACTGAAGAAAGCCAGCTCTCACCACCTTACCTTATGTCCTCAAGTCCCCCTTTACCACATTGCTAACCCTCTGTTGTAGTCACTCAATTTTTCCAACTTTTTTAATACCTCGGAGCCAGATGGATTCCAGATGTGGTCCTGTGGTGTCAAAAAGAAGGAAAGTGGTGGCAGCACTTGAGCTGATACAGCCCAGCCCAGTATGCTGTTGTTTCATTGTTGCAAGATACTATTTGCTACCTGCAAAATTTCTAAAAGTATATCTTTCAACTCCGAAGTTCTCACCAAAGTGGTACATTGTGCTCATCTTTCTGTAGGCAGATGAGCCATACTTCAGGATAGTCCAGCTCTTCTTCCTTCAATGTCATCTGGCCCATAAAGGTGATGCCTTTTGACCAATTGCTGTCAAATTGTTGTACCAGAGTAAGAAGCACAACAATGCTTCCTATTGTGTCTGTAACCAGATATGTATTTAAAGTTGGAAGATTTCCCATTTGCATGAGAAGAAGAAATGAAATGACACCTGCTGTGTCTGAGGATGGCAGGACACAAAGAAGCAGCAAGTTTTATGTTTGCATGGGCTGGTAGGAGAGAAGTAGAAAATAACCTTCACTAAGAATTTGCTGAAATCCCTTGCATGAATGTAAGCCTGCATATAAAGTAGGACCTACTTATGGACAACTGCTATCAATTCTAAAGAAAAGCAAATACATTTTTTTCATTGAGAATGTTTGGAAATGTAGCTGATAATACCTTTCAGGTACTAATGGACTCACATATTATTTTCTTTTGGCAACATTTTCAAAATGCCAAAATATTTTTTACAAGTTATATCACATCTTAGATTTATAACAGTTAATTTTTCACATTTTGACAAGTTAAACACGTTAGTCCTTGACTGTAGAGGAGATCATAGTGTGAAAAAAAAAAAAAAGAGTGTGATACGTCTAGTCTAATAGTGGGTGGATTATAGTGTTAATTCTGAGACCAAGTTTTAGTACATGCTGTAAGAGAACACCCAAGGATCCTCCTAATTAGTAGAGGGAGAGATCATTCCAAACCTGTCAGAAAAAGCTGATACATAGTCCTTTTGGTTAGTCTGTTTTTTAAGGATGCTGTGCTGATAGGGAGGAGGGAGGAGAAAGCATGCAAATCATGTAAAAAATGATTTTAAAAAAATTTTATTCCTACATGGGGAATAAATAATACAGAATATTAATTAATCTATTTCAGTGAAATATTGCTTCTTTTCTTCTTTTCTTCCCAAAATCTACAAAAGAAATTGCAAGTTTTCTTTCAAGTTTCCAATAATCTTCCACTTGCAAAGAAATACAATTGTATTCTCTCTCAGACCTATTCAGGAAATGCACTGTCAGACAAGTGTTCACTCACTGTTTGCACTATTTATGTAAGACATGCAAATATTTTGCAGTAATATAGCCTCTAGAATTAAGCATGTTGGTTTTAAATACAATTAGTTCCTTTAAACAGTGTTATAATAGTAACTTTTGGTAGCAGGAGAGATATGGATTAATGTCTTCGTCAATGTTATACATTGAGGCATTGTTCATGCTACCTTCATAATATGAAATTCATGGTATAATTAGTGACTTAGTAAACAATCAGTAAATTTATTTTACTAAATTTAATTTAGTAAATACTTAGTGAATTTTAAAAAAACTGAAAATCTGATGATTAGCAGACAAAAACAGCTGAGCTCATGAGACCTTTGCTTAGTATTTGTATGGTTGTCAGTAAGTAAAATAAATTAAACGTTGCATCTGTTCTGTTTTGCAGTTTTGATGGATTTTGTAAACATTATTGGTAGAACCCTATTGGTTTTTATGATTACTGAGAAGGAGAAAGAGAGAAAAGCAGCTATTCCTTCAAATCAAGAGAGGTGAAAAGGTGGCATATAAATTGATTTCTGGGTGTTCTTTGTGTAGGCTGTAGTTAATATGCTGGCTCCTGAAGCCAAGGCTGTGAAGAAACAACAGCATGGTACGAAGTCCTGGCTAATTAGTAAGAAGCTGTAATAGGGCAGCTTGCTTTGGATGGAAGAGAGTATATTTCATTATATGGAAGGGAGAGTGTATTTCGTTAGGTAACAACAGAAGATCATTGAATTTTTATGATTAAATTTATACTTGCTGAGACGATATTTGGTTTAAACAGCATAACTTGGAATTTCTGTTGGTTTTGGGGTAGTTCCCCTTCTCTCATTGCAGAAAGATGAGTTTATATTCCCTAATAGCATTGTGGGGTTTGCCCTGCTTTTTTATTGCCATTAATGTTATTTTTTTTTTTTTGGGTCATTTGCTTAGAAAAATCTTGTCATCAAGTTGTTTGTTTTGATTTTGAGTTTTTACGAAATGAAGAACTTTATCGGTAAATACGCCAGCAGACAATCAGGTTTTCTGTGACGCAGAAAAGCTCTAAAGAATAGACTGCTTTTAAAAATGTTATAACTGAAAATATGTATTTTACTTTGGGTACAGACATTTGGATGATGCTTTGACCTGAGGGCTTTGGATTATTACGAGCAGAAGATCCAGCCAATCTTAGCAACAGTGCTATGAGGACGCAGATTCTTGTATCGTTAATGTGAGGGATGTTTTACTGCAGTACTATTTGGCGAGCTGTAATAGAGCCGCGCACCTAGCAAGGCATGGAAATGAAACCTGTAATTTTGTCACATTCTCACTCTGCTTTGGGTAGAATGACCCTTTATTTGACGGTCGTTTTCCGTTGTTTCAGAATATTGTCTTGTTCCACAGAGGCTGTAAATATGGCACTGAATGACCACAAGTCAGAATGAGACTTTCACCTCCCTACCCTGAAGTCCACGATTGCATCCTTATCATCTCCTGCCTTGATGAATGAAATTTATTCCTCCCTAGACTGTGTGGTATGAAAATCACAGCCCTCCAGCTTCCAGCACAATTGGGCTGTTACGATTGTTCTGTGTACAAATTATTTTGTCTGTTTTCTGTTAGCTTTTTATTAGCCCTCAGCAGAAAAAAAATCCATGCCTTAGAAGTTTGAAACACAGATTAAATTTCTGCAGTAATTCTTAAAGTATGTGTTCTTTTAACATTGAGAACAATCTAACCTAAATATTCATGCAAAAGCTGTTTGTTATAACCCCAAAAGAACCAGATTTTAACTGTTAGATAAGTAGTCTAGTACATTTCTCTGCACAAAAATTTGAACAGCTGTACATAAACTGTTTGACAGGTGTTTGTTTTACCTATTTTAAAAATTCCTTAGCATTTATTTACTTTACATTATGTGTGGGTCTCTTTGGAATTGCTTTCATTTCTGACAGTACATCTGGAAGGGCTTTCTTACTTTTTGCTTCTTTTTCTATCATTAAGGAAAATTTGAATGTCCCTTAATGAAGAACAGGCTAATGGAGGAAGTGTTAATTGTTTGATTTCTTGAGAAGAGATACACTGAGAAAAATCACAGTTAAAATTTTCTGAAAAAGAATAAATGGTATATAAATATGAGGAAATCTCTCTTCAAAAAACCCAGCAATTTACCTCTATTTCAAAACAATTTATACAATATCTAGCTTTAAACTTGGACTATTCAATCAGCTATACTCTTCTTTCAAAAGTCTTTTCAGACATCTTCCACCTATTTTTTGGGTATTTAAACCAAGAAAACTCATGTCTTTTATTCCTTTCATGTTTTACCCAATTGGCAAATACAGGTTTCATCTTTCCTCCATTTAAGTGTGTCCTTCTGCCTTAGTCTTTTTATTTCCTGTGTAGGGAAAAGTGGAAACAGTCCTTTATGCCATGCCATCTCTCAACTTTGAAGCACTGCCAAACTTCTACTTCAAAGCTCTTTTAAGGCTTCAGCTTCATCGCAAAACCATCATGTGCAAAGCTTTTACCACCCCACACAACAGTTTAGTTTTTAAAGTGTGCCTTTATTGCTGAAGAAAGGTTAACACTGGTGATTCCATAAATTATCTCTGCAAGTATAAACTTTTCTCCAACACATGGAAAATGCCGTTAGACAATACTGTTGAATGGAAAATTATTCATTATTAAATTAAATTACAAAAAATGGTGATGATATATCTTGAAAATTATTTTTTATCTTGTAATTTTCCATTTGACTAGTATTCTGTTTCTAAATATCTGAAAGTGATTTTGAAGAAAAGTTTCAGTAGATACCCTAAAAGTTTCTGATATTGAGCTAAAATACTAATTTTAGATTTTTAAAGTCATAACAATCCTTTTATATTTAAATTATTGTGTATATAAGGAATCACATATATCGGGTTTAAAATATTCAAATTAGGTTTTATAAACATATTAATAATATTAGTAAAGTTAATATGGAGGAAAAAAGGTATTCTTTCTGGTGCAGGTACATCTAGGTAGATAGGTGGACTGTGATCAGTTCACCCCTGCTGGAGTAGGAGTCCTCCATGAAGGAAACTTCTGTGTTCACATAACTAGATTCCACAGAGAGCAATGAACCGAGCAGGGTCTCACTTGGAGGTCTGAATGCCTTACACTGCACACCCAGATGGCCTGACCTGTAGCTTGACTTTGGAAAGTTTTTCCTGGTAAAAAAGCCCAACTTTTTTCTGACCACAGACATACCCTCAACACTCAACACAAAACTAAATTGGATAGTCTGTGAACTGACTGGGCCAGAAAAAGAGTTGAAAGTTAAGAAGTTATATGATACTTGGTCGGGAATTTTATGATTCTTCAGTGGGTTCCTTGGCTACCTTTTTGGAAGTGGAATCCATTTTTTAATTTCTATTATTAAGGTTATCTGTCTTGTAGATTTTTTAGCAATGTAATGGAAAACAGAAAATAAAGAAGTGGCGAAAACTGCATCTTCTAGGATAATATGGTATTAATTGCAAAAGTCTTATCCCTCCTACTTATAGTACTTGAAATAAACTGTATTGGTCAGGTCCATAAAGCTCTTTTCTGTACTAGGGAGTTAATGCATTCTACATTCTACAGTGGGTCTGCTAACATGAATGAATGCTACAGAAGATTTGCATGAAGTCTAACACTATCTGTCTAATGCTGAATGACCTTCTGTGGCTGATTAATTGGGCAGATTATTGGGAAAGTAAATGGGTAATATTCACTTTGAGATTGCATTTAAGTGAGTTATGCCCAGGTTAAATCACACACTAAGCAGTTGTTGTCCTTACCTGCCTTAACCTAGTAAGTGAACCCAAATTTAAGGATCATGTCAAGTCTCTCATAAAATGGGAAAAATGTGTGACCCAAGTGCTGTTTAGTTTCTTTCTTCTTTTTTCTTTTTTTTTTTCCCCAAGTGCATTAAGGTATAAAATATTACTGGTTTTATCTTTATAAATTTTAAAAGTACATTACAAATTTTTAACTAATTCCTGAAATTTAATTTGTGAACACATGTCACGGCAACGAATATAGGAAGCTGTATGACCAGATAAGCTTAGTACAAGCTCTGCCAAAGTGATGTTAGACAGAATTGCAAATTCAGTGAAGCTAAATAACTCTAAATTGGGTGGTAAAGAAAATAATGAGGAATGCTTTCAGATCTATAGCAGCTAATGGAAAAATCACACAGCAACTTCAGTCTATGTGCCTGATGGGGCAGGAAACAGTGAAACATGCTGACTACTGGCTCAGTGCAAAATATAAAGGACTACTTAGTAGAAAGCAGGAAAATCAGAGAAGTGTTCCAAATAAATTAGTTGCCAGCTATATCCATGCAACAGGGTTAACTGGACACTCAGGACAGAGAAGAGCCAAGCCATTATCTGGAGGAATACTGCTGTCCACAGGTCAGTCACTATTTCCAAAAGCGGAAATTGATTGATTTAGACTCACAGGAATACCATCTAGGTCTAATGTCCATTTATCCAGACTGTTGTTAAACTAGAAAAACACAAAAATGCCACTTTTGAATGAAAGATGATTGCAGTGAAATATTAGCAATTCTGGTCCTTTGAGATAATGGAAATAATGCTCAATGATTATAGTAAATCATTAAAAGTAGGTAGGAAATTTCTACCTTTTCTTTTTAATTTTTTAACATTAGTTTTCTGCAATTACATTTGATACAACATTTGTATTTAAAACAAAAAGTTGCTGTGAGCAAAAAACCCACAAAATTGCCTCAAATTTATTTCTGCATAAATTTGTGAAAAATGGGTCTTGTGTATTAAAAAAATCCACTTTAAATGTGTCATACTTTTTAACTAAAAAGGTCAAAAGCAATTTTCTCCATTTATAGTGTATTCCTAGGAAACTGTTAATTCAAAGTATAGTTCAGAATGTAAACACAACCATAGACCTGTGAGGCTACTTTGACTTTTCACCCTTATTAGAGAACAAGGAGTTCTGAAATGCAGAAATTTCCTTCAGGATATAAATATTTGTTCAACTGTAATAAAATTCAGGACAGAATATATGTCTCTCTCACTTGTTTGATGGGGAGGCTGTTTGGAAGGGCTGTTCATAATTCAGCACTACTCTGTTTGCATAATGAGCGGGAAAGGTCTTAGAATAATTGAATTTGGCTAATGAACAAGACATACATCTATTCACCTCAGCTCTGGTGCTTTTGTGGACCTGGATATCTTCCTTTCTCTTCATATTTTTTACTTAATGTGAAACTCTGCGTGAAGTGTGACACTTCATACAGGATGCATGACAACTTTAAACTTAATGCTGACAATTTAAGTCCTTGTTGCCCAGGAGCTACTAATTTAATTAGAGACTGCTACGCTGGAATTAACAGGGAAGCAAAATATCCCTTCAGAGAAATTTCCTTGAAGAAGATTAAGGGTACAAGTGGAAAAAAGAAAATTACATGCACAAGGCTGTTATTTTCCACTGACTACTAAAGGAGTTTAGGATGACTAGGAGAGTTGGAGCTGCTTACTTGTAGCCATCTGATGTTAGCTGAGGTGATCTCCCTTTTGTCGTTCAAAGATTAATCTTTGGTCTCCCTAGTGGATAGCCACTGATTTTCTGTGTAGATGCTTCCAAGTTTCCATTTGGGGTTTTTTCCGGGTGTTTTTTGTTTGTTTGTTTGTTTGTTTGGTGTTTGTTTTTTGTTTGTATCACGGGGGAGTTTTTTTTTTTTTTCTTTAAATAAAAAAATACTTCAAATCATTGGGATACCTACCTTATATTCTTCCCCTACCCTTTTCCATCTGTAGTGAGATCTACCTGCATGATATCTAATTGAAAATAACCCTCAAAGTCATATTTGTGTGAGTTAGAAGTCTGGCTTTTTACTTGCATGCCAGAAAACTGCCCAAGGAACTGTTACGCACTCATTGTATAACAGAACTAAATAACATATTTTGTAGTTCACCATTATTGTTCCAATTCTGAATACTGCTAAAATAATTTGTATTTAAGTTACAGTGTTAAGAATAATATTGGTGACTAATACTCCTTGATTACTGTGAACAAGTATAATTATGATTATTCTTAATCAGTAAGAAGAAGATTCCTAATTGAAAATAAAGAAAACATCTCTGGTATATCTAATAACTTGATTTTTATCTCATTTTTAATTTATTTAAATTCTGTGAATTTGCATTAACCCCGCTGAAGTACTGTACTAGGGCAAAAGGATGAGGTTCCATATCCTACGTTCCATGTTCCTGGAGAACTGGTTTGGATGTGGTGGGACTTAGGTGACTTCTCTTGAAAACTATCTGAACTCTGAAATATTTCTGTATTTCATGTTCATAGAGAGGAAAAGAAACTTTACAATTTGGTAACCAGATGCTGATTTTGATTATTATATTTTTTCATAAAAGTAAATATCTACAATAATTTTGTCAAAGATACAAGCAAAACCAATATAAGTAGCTCAAGCTACTTGAATTAAGAAGATGAAGCTACTTAAATTCTTCCAATGGTCTCACCAGATCCTTTATAATTGTCTTGGTGAAATTAGGTTATCCTAATTAAACCCATTTTATGTATCAAAGAATAAGGCTTTTAGTCATGCATGTGCAGTAGCTAAGTAAATTGTAATATATTTAACATTTTAATAACTAGCCTTTTATTTGCCTGAATATGCAAATAAGGTAGCTGAACTGTCACAACCTCAATTCTGCAACTACAGATGGTCTTAGTGTTGTCAGATCAGCAGGTCAGGAACTTCTCCCTCACCCCACCACTGACCTACAACTGACCCGCAGTAAATTGCTAAATCAATGTGTATTTTATTGCAGGTTCACTGGAGATCCCTATCCTTAGGCAAAACCTTTAAACACCATAAATAGATCCTGAGTACCTCTTTCTTCTTGTCTCTGACCCGACTACAGCTGTAGGAGATAATGTATAGGCTAAAGAGAAGCTGTGTTTGAACCCCTCTCCAACTGCTGACAGCTTGGGCATGGCAGCACAAAGCTCCTGAAGGTGTTGCTGGTGAATTGTTGCAGGCCGTGCTGTCGCTGCAGCTACACTGACAACAGCGTCGTACCTGGTTTAAATTTAGCTGAGACACACGGACCTGAGGTGCATACATAGCATTAACTGCACTCTGTGTGTGTAAGGCAAGACAGCCGAGCCAGTGACAGCCCACCTGCAGCAGAATTTCATGTTTCCTTTGCCAGTGCTTTACAAGAGCTGCTGCTGTCAACATGTAAGTGATGTTTAACTGTGTAAGGACGGGCACAGTGCCACAGTGTCTGGGCAGGGCTCGGTGCCAAGAGGCAGGAGTTAGCCTTGCACAGAGCCTGTGTCCTATGATTAACAATTGTTATGTTGTATTTACTGGTTTGCAGGATTCTTATGGCAGCTTGTCTGAGCTGGCCACCTGAACAAAGGGCAGCTACTTGGCTTCTCCTGTGAAGTTCGTTCTCACTTGGTCAGTCTCAAGTGCTAACAGCTTGAAAGCCTGGTCATGCCTGTGTCTGGTTTGCTATGCATCATCCTGATTGCAGCACTGACTAATAATTATTAGAGTTCATAGAATCATAGAGGGGTCTGGGTTGGAAGGCACCTTAAAGATCACCCTTTTCCAAACTCCCTCCCATGGAGAGGTACACCATCCACTAGAGCAGGTTGCTCGGAGCTCCATGCAACCTAGCCTTGAACACTTCCAGGGATGGACGGGGCATCCATAACTTCTGTGGGCAACCTGTTCCAGTGCCTTACCACCCTCACAGTAAAAAAATTTTATCCATCTTATCTAAACCTACTCTTTCCATTTGAAGCCACTCCCCCTTGTGCTGTCGCTACATGCCCTTATAAACTGTCTCTTTACATCTTGCAGATTCCCTTCAGATACTGAAAGGCCAGAACTAGGTCACTCCTAAGCCTTATCTTTTCTAGGCTGAACAAATCCAAACCTTTAAGCTTTTTCTCATAGGAGAGATGCTCTATCCCTCTAATCAAAACTTAGCAAAATTTTCATCACTGAAATAACTCGTTTATGATAATGTACCCTGCGTGCATAAGAGTAACAAAATGGTGTTCGAAAATGTAATCAGAGATATGTAGAGTGCCTGATTTTCCCAGCTTCCCTAAGCTCAAAGGTTCTGACTTTTTTTGTAGAAATCAGGGTTTTTCTGCACAGAACTATTTGCTGTATTAGAGCTTGCATTTGGATAGCACTTTAAAAATCAATTTAAAGAATATATTTTTCAGTGTCAAGAATTGACAATAGTATTGTTTTCAGTAGTTTCATAGAGCACCTGTCCAGTTATGAGTAGTTCTATGGTGCTGGCATGGAGCTAGTATAGCAATTTACGGATTTTTCTCAAGAGATATTATGTATATCAAACATAGGGAAGTTGACACAAAAGGTGATTATGACTGATCTGTTTGCAGGCCCAGTGCAAAGTACATCTAAGGTACAGGTTTAGTGATTTATATTTTATTTTAGAAGAGTCTGCTTTCCAGAGGATTGAAGAAGGATCAGCCTTGCACTCTTTAAAGCTCTTAAACAGACACATAGTCTGGGAGAATGTGTAAGCTGCCTATAACTTCTTATATCACTGTGCTCCATGTATGGACTGGTTCCAATAAGAACAAAGCATAAAAAAGTCTTTGAACATTTGATAATGTTATCTAAATGGGCTGCACAAAGAAACACCATGTGCCTTTTCTGAGGAAATTCAGTGCCACTCTGCATAAATAATTGCAGAAGGGAAACACTTGGCACCAAAAGTTCACAGTTATATACACTTTAAGTGTAATTCAAGCATTAGCTATTTATTCATAAGAAATTAACAAATTTGTCCTGTCAGCAAAGAGTTTGAAGGATGTATACGGAGATGAAAATTTTACTCCTGTGTGAAACCACTGAATATATAGCGAAAGACTGAAAGGGAATAAAGCAGACCAAGATTCAGTGGAGGAATGATGTTATTTCTACTAAAGATACAGAGAAATAAAAGGACAGAGAAAAACAATTTACTGAGGGATAAGAAGACCAGAGAATTTTCAGTGGTAAAACAGAATTCACAAGGATTTAGGACTGTATTATTCTTCTTTCATATTCCCATGATGAATTTTCATAATTATGAGGCTGAACCATCACAAGGAACTTGAATGAAATTCTGGGTTTTTCCCTTATATATTTCTGAGACAAGCTAGGTTCATACTTGACTGTCATACCCTTATCTGTAAATTTGACATGGACTGAGCTGGCAAGTATGAAATCCCTAGGGAACCTGAACATAAAATCTCCTTGGAGAACTTCAGTTCAATTTATGCAAAATAGATTGTTTGGCACCAGCTACTGAAAACTGAGTTTAAGCACTTTGCGAGAGACAGATTGTTTTCCAAAATTTTGCCTTTTGAAGCAGGGCCAGCACTTATTATTGGAACTGCTATAATTCATGAGATGATCTGAGGCAGTTTCTTCTATATGGGGGAGATTTCAGAAAGACATCTGAGAATTCATGTTCTCTCCAAGTCACTGGTGAGAACAGCAGAATGTCATCCAAAGACCATTGCTTTCAATAGCACCCTATTATCTTCACTGGACACCACAAGGAGCTCTCAGTCTCACATAATCTTTTGCAAATAAATTAAAAATAGGTTGGTATATTAGTGTGTATATATAGTGCTGTATAGTCATGGTAGTCTTTTGGGGTATTTTAAAATTACAGAATTTATATATTCAATAAAATAATATTCTTTATTTTGTCTTATGCGCGTGAAAATAGATGAACTAAGTATTGTGTAAACCATTACCGAAACTTAGTGTTAATGCAATTCAAAATGAAAAAAAATCTAACTGCAGGAATTAAATTATATAGAATGTACAAATGTTTTTAAAAGAAACATTTATGCTTCTGTCCTTTAAAATTAATTTATTTTAAATTAGCAGTTTTCAATATTTTGACACTTTATTCCAATTGTAGATGCCAACAAAACCACAAAAAATTCACATTTCAAAGGAATATAATTATCAAAATTCTTGTGCTTTCTTAGTTCGACTTTTCTTAATGACTCTGAAAGTTATAAAAAAGCCAACATAAATAAAAAATTACATACAGGGGAAACCCCCCCACAAACATACCTCAGCTTCATATATAAATTGTTAAATTTTTAAAAATTAATACAATCTAACTACAATAGCAATAATCGACCTATTGTTTTGCATTCTAATCAACAGTGATTTATTTCCGTATACAGAAGAGTTTTATAGAATTTATGGGGAGTTTCTTGTAAATCTGCTTTGGATTTTTGTTGGTGGTATTTTTTGGGTTTTTTTTCTTTCTTTCTTAAAGGTCTGACTCAAGTTCATTGATACAAATTGAAAGTTCCTTTTGTTTAAAAAGGCTATTGGAACTGAGCACTCTCTTCCTTAAATTACTTTCTGTATCTAAAATGCATTGTGAAGGGTAGGCAGTAAAGTGTTCAAGATGCAGCACATCCTAAAGTATGTTTCCTGCTGAAATTTCTGCTGATAATTTAATGTGATACTCGTGCCCTTATGTTCTATCCTGAATCACATAAATGCCTTCAGCTGCCAGACATTTTTTAACTGCAAAGTTTAACTGGGCTTTTAAATGAGTCCTATTCACTTATGAAAAATCTCATCTAAATGTATTATTGCCTTCACACTGGCTTATCTTGGACTAAGGGCAAACATACAAGTTCAACTTTTGCTCTTGTCTGATAACACCATGCTTTGCAGGGAAATTGGAGTTTAAACCGCTGTGATGCAGATAACAGCCCTTTAGAACATCCCTGCAAAGATCTTCAAACTGATCCTCCAAAAGTCCAATAGAAGGGAATTGAGGAGTAACTCAGCTTTTTACTGTCCAATTAATCATAGGGTGCTCTCCCACGAGGCCTGAGAAAAAGCACAAGTGAATGCAGTACAAGAAGAGATGAAGAATTGGAAATGCCCTTTTTTAACATTTTGCTTAGGAATATGTCTTGCTGACAGATTATAGGACGATTTTATTTATGCGACTCGGTGACATATAGGTAATTGTTCCAAGTGTTATCTGTCACTCACAGTGTGATCTGCTACCATTTAATCTGTAAATATCTGGAGGGGTACATTGCCAGGAAAATGGAACAGGCATGAAAAGATCATGCAATATGTGATTCTTCCTCCCCCCCACCTTGATATTTTTTATCAGTAGTCTGAGAGCATTGTTGAGCAGATGGTATTCATCCCATAGGAAGAGGGAAATCTAGGAAGTACTGCTTTAATGTCTAGTGATAGGGAACAGAAATGGCAGTAACATGCCTAGAACTTTTCCTCATACATCCACACAGTTTGGACTGTTTAATCTATGTGTGAGTCCAGGGCAAAAAAGTACAAAACAAGATTGGGACTCATTCTTAGCAAAGAATGCACCTTTCTGATCAGATTTGGCTCTGATAAAATGTAATCCTAGAAGGTACCGGGCTAATGTAAAATTCATAGTTATTCTGTCTGACTTTCCAGTCTGATGGGAAATCTTGTGAAGGATGACAGTAAGGAACTGATGTGGAAATACTCTTCAGTAAAAATGAAAGTCTATATAGTAATGCTGAATTTTCTGAGTTTGTTCCTGGGTCAGTTTTGTTTCTCTGGGAAAAAAAAAATAAAAGGGAAAAGAAGGGACATGAATAAAGCTTCTTATCTATCCAAACCAGTTCTTGAATATTGCTTTTTACACTCCTCCTTTCTTCGCAGGATATGTTGCTTACATGCCTTCTGTATAGGACTGAGTAGAGATGTTGAAGATGGTTGTTTTGATATTTTTTAAGATGGATACAAGATGCACCATACCAATTAGTTTGCTAGGAAAGGGCACAGTTGTACATCCTTTTCTTACAGTGCTGTTTGAACAGACATGCACTGGGTAAAATTAACTATTTTAATACAGTCAAAAGCAGGCATGGGTTTGGAAAGTCTAATACCTGATCTGATGGATATGTTGTGCTTACTGATCACCCTAATCCATAATCAGTTTTGGATGTGCATTGACTCAAATGCTGCTTATTTAGGCTATTGGTTTTTTTGAGAAGGATTTAGCCTGCATAGCTAATTATTCAGAAATCTGTTGCACGTTGTCAGACTGTGGAGGAGCTGGTAGATGTGTGCAAATTCTATATTCAAGGAAAGATTTAAAGGGTCATCAAAGCAGAAAGCACACAATATGCTGAATTTCTCAGACAATAAGCAAATCAGAAAACGTGGGAAGAAATCCCTTTAAAGTGTTCCCAGGATGTGGTGATGATTTCTTTTATATAAGAATTGCAAAATTATCATTAGATCTGGAGAGAGGGAGAAGACTCAGAAGGGAGAAGCAATGAGCACATAAAAAGAATCCCAAAGGAGACCCCCAAAAGGACAAGGTTTTTTTGTAGACACTTTGGCTGATTCATCTCTGTGTTATTCTCATAACTGGTACAGGCATCTTTTAAGTATTTATTTTTTATTTAGTTCATGCAGCATTGCATTGTAAACATCATGAAACACTGCTGCTTTTAACTGACAGTTACTTTGAATTTGGAGATGTCTTTGTTGTATATTGATGGAAGGAAATATTTAAAACAAAATCTCAGTGAGTTTAGATTGAAGACTTCTTGCATGCAGGGTAATCAAACTGAAGTATAAAGCACAAGAGTACTAAGTTGGGAAAAATATACTGAAGCCCATAAGGCTGTTTCTGCAGCTGTTCCCAATGCTCCAACAAAACAGAAATTGAAGCTGGAATGAGTTGTGGGAGGAAGAGAAAAGCCAAGATATGTTCACAGGTAGGACAGGGAGCTAGGAGGCCAAGGTAGTGTGTGCTGGTTTTTGGTCAGCCTTTTAGTGCCACCTGTAAGCTGACAATGACTTCAGTCTTTTCTTCGTATGTCTGATTCGTCAGAACTCACTGTGCTTTTTCTCCCTTTTTGTGTGTCTTATGTCCCATACTCTGTTCATTAACTTCATTTTGGCATCTCTTCCTTTAATCTTATTTAATTAAATTAATCTTTCTTAATTAAACAAAGTTTAATCTTCTGTTTAATCTGGGTGCTGGCTTTTCCTGGTTTTAATTTGCCTTACATTTCCTGACCTTGTTGTCCCAAGGTGTTCTGGGATGTTTGCTCATTATTTGTTCATCTAGGTGCCATCAATACATGTCATTCCTATGGATTGTCATCTCCAGTTGTGTTCTTTCTGTTTTTTCCACATGCAGACATTCCCATTCATTTTCCATATATACCAATTTCAGCATTCCTATTGCATTTCTTTTCATAGCTCTTCAGCAGATTTTCTGTTGTTGGGATATTGCACTTCATAGCCAAAAATACAGTATGACCCCCAGGCAGTGGATGTTAAAATCAAAAGGATCAGCTTTAGGGATTAGAGTAATACTACAAGTGAATACATTTGCACTAGCACAAACCACTTACTATGCTGGCAGAAATCTGGAGAGCTAGAAATTTAGAAAATCTGAAATTGTATATCCTGCTGCTGTTTAACCCCAGCTGATACCGAAGTATCACTCATTTTCTACATTCTGTGGTATGGAATATCCCTTTGGCCACTTCAGGTCAGCTCTCTTGGCCACGCTCCCTCCCAGCTTCTTGTGCAGATCCTCACTGGCAGAGTATGAGACTGAAAAGTTCTTGATTCACAGTAAGCACTACGTAACAACCACCAAAGCATCAGCGTTATCAACAACATTATTCATATACTGAATTGAAACCAAAGCACTGTACCAGCTACTAAAAAGAAAATTAATTCTTTCCCAGCAAAAACAAGGGCATTGGATTACACTACGTATCTTCTAACTCTCAAAAACATAATCTACCACAAATGCTTTCTCTGTTAGTCTCCCATCTCAAATGAGAGATAGCATCCGAGGAATGAAGTTTACATTCAGACTGACTAAAAATATCAGAATTTACACCTCACTGAAAAAGAAAAATTAAAAAGCTGAAGTAATATCTTTGACTCTAAAATAAGAGTGTTACCTGAGAATTAAATAAATGAAGATATGATTTTGGCACTGTAAAAGACAGCAGTGATGAAGACAGCATTTGAAATACAGTGCGCAGCTCATTATAATAGAGGTATTAAGGAAATGAGGCAATAAAGAAAAGGGCAGGAAAGAGCATTTAGAATTGAGACTCAAGGATTTCAGTTATTCAGAAAGTTAGATAATCAATGTTCAAATACTCTAGAAAAAACAGATTAAGCAGTGAAGAGATTGCAGAGGACAATTGATAGAATATAATTCAAGCTGGTGTCATGCTTAAGATCACCTCTTTTTCATCTAGAGTATTTCATAAATGAAACAGCAATAGAAACCACTTTTTTGTAAAGTGCCACAATGTGTGATGCTTTCATAGTTACTCTGCTTAATGGATTACTTGATAGCACTTTCTTAAAATAAATAGAATACAAACAAACAAAATCCTTCCTTTTTTGGAATAGTAATAGGATAGTAATTTTTAGGAAGCAGAGAAAGAAAAATTATATAAAAATATTGTTGCTTCATAAGGTTCCACACAGGCCCTACATGAAGACAAAAGCTTCATTGCTCTCTGTGATTTCTCATTCTGACCCTTGTCCTGCTCTTATTAACCTGGAAAAATATAGAGTTATTATCTCTCAGTTTTATAATATCTTTTTACGTTTAATTTTGTGCTGTAGAATCTAGCAGTTAGTATCTTTTAACAGCATAGTAAACCTTCTGAATGATAAAGTCAAAATACGATCTGTGTTAAAGGTTTTGGAAACTTACTTGATTTTTGTTTTTTGGGGTTTTTTTGGTTTTTTTGTTTTTTGGTTTTTTTGGGTTTTTTTTTGGTTTTTTAGTTACTATTATGACTCTTGGGAGGTTTTACTCAGAATTTCTATATGCAGAGGATTTGCAAGAATACAAAAATTTTGTTAATCACATCCCTCTCAGTGGAAAAAAAGCAGGCTATTTTAAGTCTCTCTGTCCAGTAATAGGAGGGAAAATAGTGTTTATCCAGTGATCTTTGCAAATATAACAATATTTATTGGCAAAACCTGAACTGATTTGAATTTGAGACTGAGCAAAAACTTGCAATCAACACTATCAAAACAACATACATGTGCTCTCATAGAAGGGAAGAGGAAAAGAGAAAGAAAGATAGTGATAGGGACACAGAAAAAGAAAGATATCACCACCCTTGGATCCAATCCTGGTCAGTCTATCACGATTGTAATCCAGTGGTGGGCATGCACCCCTCCTCCTGAGACTCAGTCTTTTAAAGTTTTTGGTCCCCAGACTTTTGTCCTCAGTTAGAGGTTCAGACCTGGCCTCAGAAAAACACTTTTGCAAGCCACTGTGTGTCAGGGCATTAACCTTTTTAACTCTTCCTTCTCTCTCAATTTTTGATTAGGAAATACAACTGAAGTACCTAATTTATAATGATCTGTGCATGTGAGACCAGCCATGATGTTTGTAACACTAGTGAAGCACACAGTGAAGAACTGTTAGATCCTTACCAGCTCCCTAACTCCCTTTATGTTCAGTGAGGGTTTTAGCTCTTTATTCTTTGACTCAGAAGACCTCCTGTTATCTCTGTTTCCCTGAATTGTTCAGAGGTCATTCAGCACCAAAGAATCTGGTGGAAAATGGCTTCCTTCAGTTCTGCGTTCTTACTGATGCACTGAGCAAGGTAAACCTCTGAACCTGAAGATCTTGCACAGTGATATGAGTCACAAGTATTTATTTCCATGTACAGGTGCTTCTTTTTAACCATCTGTATTTGGAGATGGTACATTTTTCTTCTCTGTTATCTACATAAGCTCTCCTTGTCTAGGGTATTTGAAAAAGCATCCTAAGATGATTTTAGATATGCACATCAAATTCTTCCTGCATGTTGTTCAATATTTCTGTCAGGAACTTCTTGTGAACTACAAGGGCATTCAGTCTGAGGCATCTGGAACAGTGTGGAAGTCTTCATAGATGTACTTCATTTGTAATGGACATGTGTGGGAGTTCCATATGTCCTTCAGCCTAATCACAGAAACTGTTTTCTGCCAAACTTTATGTCATCCATGTACTTCAGGAAAGTATCTAAAGTCCTATTTCTTTTTTTTTTTTCTTCCTCTCCTCTCAGGACAGAATTGTAAGAAAGAGAAATGTTGTTTGTGAAAACTAGGGTATTTTGCAACCCTGACTTATATAAAGAAAGGATCAGTTAGCATTTTAATGTTTCATATTTAATAAGCTAGATCTTATGGCCTAAATTATTTTAGTATTTAAATATAGAAGGAAATAGCCATGTTTCTTAGATTCAGTTGGCCTTAATAAAATTGTAATTGTAAAATTGTAAATCATATGTATAAAATGTTATCTAAGCTGCTACCCATGTTATATCCAGATAATATAATATGTAGACTCACTCCTCCAAAATTAAGTAAATGTTTTTATTATTAAAAGTTTTTTCCCATGCTATTGTATTACATGAAAGTCTTGTGGAGGTTTTGTGTTGTCATCTGGCTTTCCATGACAGATTCTTTGGTACTTCACGACTACAAAACAAGATGCGGAACTCAACAATTTAACATCTTTAACCTTTGTTTTAATAAACAACTCAGCCAAAAAAAAAACTTTCTCAGTGCTTTTGGGAACTATTCCAACCCATTTGGTTTCTCTAATTCACATTTCCTATACTCATAGCACTGATGTTCACTGAGAATTATTTTTTTAATAGGTGGTTAACATAGTCAACATTAAACTATCCTCTAAAAAATAGAGAACTTTAAATTCATTGCCATATTTAACAAAACAGACTATCAAAAATACTTAAAAGGAAGATAAGCTGAGAGAGTGGAGATTGTTCAGCCTGGAGAAGACTCCATGGAGATGTTATATCAGCCTTCCAGTACCTTATAGGAGCCTAGAAGAAAGCTGGAGTGGGACTTTTTATGAGAGCATCTGGTAAGAAAATTGCTAAAAACTTGAAACAGAAAAAGAATAGATTTAGATTAGATATTAAGAAGTTCTTTATTGTGAGGGTGGTGAGACACTGGGAGAGGTTACCCAGAGAAGTTATGGATGCCCCATCCCTAGAAATATTCAAAGTCAGGTTGGATGGAGCTCTGAACAGCCTGGTCTAGTGGAAGGTGTCCCTGTCCATGGCAAGGGTGGTAGAACTAGATGATCCTTAATGTCCCTTTCAACCGAAACCGTTCTATAATTCTATGTAATTGCCATTAAACCAATATTTCTTCAATAATTAGATGTAATGGGAATTAATACTGTGCAGTGCAAACCCTTTTTCAAGTGATGTATCTCCAATAATTAATGTTAAGAAGACCTCCCCTGCACAATTCTGACTTCGTTCTTCAATTAAGTAATTAATAGGATTTTGGGGAAGGGGAGGTGCATCCTGATCTTTTAACTAGATTGTCAAATTTCAATGATCCACCAAATTTTAAAAAAGAGAGTTTTCTCTCTCTTTTTTAAAATTTGTATATGTAAATGTAAACGATGATACTAATTATTCATGTGAGCTTACATGGGAAGTCATTGAATGCTTGATTGCAAAGATCTTCTGGAAGTCATTTATTCACACCTTCTGCCTAGAGCAAAATATTATCTGGTTGTCCATGGTCTTCCTATATGTAACTTTTTCCCTCTATATGTGTAAATAAGTTACTTGTCAAATAATTCAAATTTATTATAACTTTGTTAATTTCCTGGGTCAACTGTAAGCTTCTTAGTATTCTTCTAGTTAGCTGCTTGGACTTCTTTTAAAGCTCTGATAAATTTTAAGTAGTTACAGAATTGTTTATCTGCCATCAGATAAAGAATACTATGACTTCGATAACCAGAAATTACCAAATTGCAAATACAAACACCAAGCAGAAAATAAGTGAGAGAGATACATTCAGAGGTTCCATTGATTCAAGCAAATTGTTTTAATGTTTTTAGTATCATAATTCTGAATGCTAGTCACTTATTAAGATCAGATTTTATTGCTGATGGTGTTAGAGCATCATAATTTTTTTTCTGCATTTGCAGTATGGTTAATGTATTTTAAATACCTTGTATTTACTACATAAAATCAATGACAGTAATCATCCAGATTTAAAAGATATAACATGAACTCTGTACAGCGTGCACAAAAGCAGCTATTGTAACAACAAAAGTATTGTTGTTACGATTGTGAATGTAAGAGGGAGACTGTCAAATCTTTTTTAGAACAACTCTGGTGCCAATAGGGATCTTTCAAAATATTCAATCATCACTTCTATCAACTTTTTTTTTAACCAATTGTTAAACAGTCAAATTAATCCACTTATGCATATGATTACCTTGCTGGGGGCATTTTGGGTTTGACATTGTCATGTATCTAGCACACTCTGAACTGTTAAGAGCAACTAGATTTTTTTTCTTTTTTTGAACTGTACATACTGAATTGTTGACTATTCTTGACCAAACTGTTCAAAACCCTACACGACAAAATGAAAAATAACTATATAAACCCCTGCCCTTTCATAATTATTGTAACCACTCCAGCCAGATAGAATGGCTTTATAGTTCCTTATCCCAAGGTGTAGATTTGTAGAACAGATGCTCTCCTGCTGTTTCTTTTGATTCTAGGAGACATTAAACAATGTATTTGGTTTTCTCTGTGAGATCTAATAGTAAATATAGTAGCTACACACTCACTGCAATTCTTTTCACTCGACTGAGATGCCAGGAGAAAGAACAGCCTGGTAATACCCAGGTACATTTCTAACTTATTGAAAGGAAAAGAAATTCGGTGACGAGGTAGAGATTTGACAGAAATAATGCTCAGTGGCTCCTGAGGAAGGTTATTTTGCCATTAAACAAAATAGAAGATTGAAAAAAAATTGTTAATTATGTAATCAAATCTGATGATCAAAACTCCATAGGTGTTACAGTAGCTGGGACATTGGAGTGCTTAGACAAAAATATGTATTCCCAGACTGCAAATCATCTGAAAGAGGCAATTTTAGAAGGCTACATTCAGATCAAACATTACATTAAAGTTTTATTTGCTTGATTCAGAAGCTTGCAAAGGATGACAAAACTCTCACAGCAAAGTTCACGTTGAATAGAAGTATGTATGCATGTTGCTCTGAGTGACATTTCTTCTTTTTTTTTCCTCCTTCGGAAGTGGAATTGCAGGTTAATTGACACTAACACAAGTGCTGGCTGCAGAACACAAAATAATGCTGAGTTCACAAAGACATTTGCAATTGCTTTTTGGAAACATAATGCATTCCTGTAGAAAATGCTGTTTTAATGTAGCATAAAAATGCAATTTAATCTCTAAGCAGGTGTGACTGTAAATGGGGAGAAAGTGTAGTTACTGTTTTTTCTTGTCATCAATTCCTCTAATTATTTTGCCTCATCATAAGAATTATAGTTTTTATAGCATCAGAGCTAATTCATGTACCTAAAATGGATGATTGTATTTATCTTTTTATGCAGAAATAATAGTTACACATTCTACATTAACAAGAAACACTACTGGTTAGAAATTTCATTTCTGAAGTTAGATAGCTAATATGTTAGATGTAGGATAGGACAGATGGTTAAGTGTGTAGAGCATCAAGTTACTGGGCCATGACGGTGATGCAATACTTAAAGAGGAAATGTTCCTCAATCGGATCACTTATAAGCATGCATATTCCTCCTTTTGCCTTTTTTTTGGAAAGCAAAGACTACTATTTGCAATGATATACTTCTACGCCATTTCATTTTTTTCTTTATCTGCAATGCTTCAAAACTTGAGAAATAAGAGAATTAAAATGTACCCACTAACTTTTATTTATCTCAATGTAAATTAATTGCAGCAATGCATGCATGTTGTTTTTATTCTTACAGAGAATTTACTTACTTCATCTCCTAAACTTTTCTTTATACATTATATTATTATCATTATCTATAGGCCTAATTTAGTTGATTTTATCCATATCTACAGCAACAGCATATTTATTATTGCAGTGAACACACTACATGGACTATCAACAGAGATTTTTCTCCTTTGCACATAATTTGTGAATTTTCATGGATACCTGAAAGATCATTTGTTATTACTAGTAATCTAGAAAACTCTTGGAGAACCAAGAAATAAATATTATGATAATAAATTGTCAGAAATACTTGTTGAGATTGAGATAACAATCTCAACACATTAATATCTAGTTTTCCAAAACTCTTCCTAGGTTTTTAAAACAATTAGATGTTACATCAGTTTGAGGAATATTTATATAGGCCATAGGTGCCATTAAAAGTATATAGTATTATCTATGATGGGCAAATTAATGAGGAACATAATTATTGACTTCCTGAAAATGTTTGATTTATGACTTCTAGCTATTTAGATTTTTAAACCTTATCAATAACAAATCAGTGAGAATTAGACTGGAACTCAGGTTTTAGTTTTGAGGATCTAGCATAAATATTAAATCTGTATTATTCTGGGCAGGGTGATAGGGAGAGAGGGAAAATCTGCTTATTCAGGATCATATTCAACTTCTCGAATGTGCTTTTTTCCTGAAATGTTCTGCCTCATTCATCATAAACTTTACACTACCTACAACACATGAAGTACAGATCTAACTGCAGACACTTTGTATACCTTTTTTTTTTAATGGATATGACTTGAATGAAGTAGCAGACACCACTGGGAAATATAATGAAAGCTATAACTATATGATAATATAGTCATAAAGTGATGGAAATAAATTTGCTTTAATTTGGTGAACATTACTTCGTCCTCTTAATGCTGTTGTATCAGCTTCTTTCAATGTAATGTATGAGTTAATGGTCTTTGATTCCAAGACTTATTATTTGGGCTACCATAACCCATTGAAACATAAAGCGGGAGATCTACAGTGGTTAAGATTTCTGAAGACATGACCTGGACAAGGCTTAACAGAAAAAGACTGATTTTGACTGTCTGCTCTTTGCGGAGAATGAGTTAAAATTGATTTTTCTGGCCCAGTTTTTAAGGACTGCCATACTCCTTAATGTCCACTTACACTGTCATTTCTCTGGAGAGATGAAAATTGAAAAAGATAAAAAAGTCAACAGGATGGAAAAACTGGAATTTGTGAAGAGATAAAGAGCCAGGTTTAGGTTTTTAGAAGAAATCTGTTATAAAGCCAGAGATTGGAAACAAGATCCATTAAGTTCCAAAGCCCAATAATTTAATCTATATTGTACAACTATTATCATCATGCTTTCCATTACATGAATTCTTAATTTTCTACAGAAACAAGAGAATCATTTTCTCATTTATGGTGCCTTTCTTAAGAGAAACCTAGGGGATATTCTATAAGTGTGAGTCTGTTAATCTTCTTGGTGACAGGATTAGATGTTGAATCTTCTGTGATATTGGCTCAAGACCTATTACAACTCCAGTGAATTTACAGCAACTATGGTAGAAAATTAAAATGATGAGCCTTTTATATGCACTGCTAGGAAATACTTTTCAAAGAATTATAATAAAAAACCCATAAAAATCCACACCCCAAAACCTGAAATCCTACCTGCATATGTTCCGAGTCTCTGTGCAGATTTGGTACTCAAAATCTTTGAGCATCATTCTCCAATTGGAGAAAAACTAGTGGCAGCAGCAGCAGCAAATTGTTATTCTTAGAGTGAGCAAAAGGCATGAAGAGGATGTGATGCGCCTCTGAGCAAACAATCTCAGACTTATGAGGCAAACAAGATATTCCAGGAAGCATGATTTTGACTTTGTTATTCCTTGTGCTGGAGAGGGAGAAAACTGCTTAAAACCAGTACAACAGCTGTTAGTGCATTCAGCTTTGCTCAGTTGCTCATAAGTAGCACAGAGAAGCGCATAACTTGGTGCACTCAGCCTCAAAGTCAGTGGAGGTTTCTTCATATCTATGTTGTATGTTCTAAAAGGGGAAAATATGATATTTACCATCTTCCTAGCACAGCTCTCTGAAGCTTCATTTTGTAATACAGACAGTAAAGAGAATGACAGGGGAAAGCTTCCTCTGCTTCTCAGCCCTAGGCATTATTATTTTTATCAATCTATTTCTGAGAATAGAAGAATATATTACATACTGTTTTATAATCAAATTCCCATTAGTATCAGCTGAAACTAGTGATTTTCCCCCAGAGATTTCACAGAAAAAAATGAGATTGGAAAAGACCTCTGAGATCATCAAATCTAGCCTATGACCTAACACTGCCATGTCAGTAGACCATGGCACTATGTGCCATAGCAAGTCTTTCCTTACACACTTCCAGGGATGGTGACTCCATCACCACCCTGGGACGCCCATCCCAAAATCTAGTCAACTTTTCTGTGAATTTCTTCCTAATGGCCAACCTAAACTTCCCATAGTGCAGCTTAAGACTCTGTCCTCTTTTCCTGTCACTTGTTGCCTGGGCAAAGAGACCGACCTCCACCTGGCTACAGCCTTCTTTCAAGGAGTTCCAGACAGGGATAACGTCGCTCCTGAGCCTCCCCTTCTCCCAGCTAAACAACCCCAGCTCCCTCAGCTGCTCCTGGTAACACTTGTGCTCCAGACCCTTCAGCAGCTCCGTTGCCCCTTTCTGCACACATTCCAATGTCCTTCCTGAATTGAGGGGCTCAGAAATGAACTTAGCACTCGAGTAGTGACTTCACCAGTGCCAAGTACAGGAGGAAAATCACTGCCATGGTCCTGCTGGCCACACTGTTGCTGGTACAGGCCAGGATGCCATTGGCTTTCTTGGCCACCTGGGCACAGCTGGCTCATGTTCAGCTGCTGTGGACCAGTGATGCCAGGTCCTTTTCCACTGGGCAGTTTTCCAGCCACTCTGCCCCCAGCCTGTAGCCATGCATTGTTGTGGCCAAAATGTAGGACCTGGCACTTGGCTTTGTTGAAACTTATGTTGTTGGTCTTGGCCCGTTGATCCAGCCTGTCCAGGTCCCTCTTGCAGGACCTTCCTACACTCCCGAAGATCAACTCTCTGAGTCAGCTTGGTGTCATCTGCAAATTTGCTAACGGTAGACTCAATTCCTTCATCCAGATCATCAGACAAAGACATTAAACAGGATTAGCCCCAGCGCTGATCCCTGGGGGACATGACTACTGACTGGTCACCAACTGGATTCTGCACCATTCATCACAACTCTCTGGGCCTGTCGGCCCAGCCAGTTCTTAACCCAGCGAACAGAGCACCTGTCCAAGCCACGGGCTACCAGCTTTCCCAGGAGAATTCCATGGGAGACGACACATGCCAGTGTTAAAGGCTTTGCTGAAGTCCAAGTAGACTACATCAATTTGTAAGCAAAAGTAACAGGCTTGGGTGTGTGTTTCTTCTCCTCAGGGAACTCTGCTGTATACAGAATCATTATACGTCTTTTCTGTTCATCCTATATTTGGAAATTTCATATTCTGTATTCTATTTCTATTCTGTTCAATTTCTAAACAACATTTTTATAGAGAATGGCAGAACACAGTAGCCTTGTCCACTATATAAGATTCCCAAAATTGCACTGGGAGAGGATTAGATAGAGAAAATACTTATAGGTCACAAAAGGAAAAAATAGGAGCATTATTTTTTTAAAAGTGATGTTGGTATCAGATGGATTTTCATGTCACTCTTTCATACTCATTCCATGCTAAACAGATGAAAATTGTAACATATATTAAGTTCCACAGAAAATTCATCATTCTAAATAAACATGCTTCAGTACTTAACCTAATTTCTGACAATGGGAACAGCTATGTAAATTGCTTAAGGATTTTTGAAAGTGTTATGCCTTTAGTAGTATTCAATTTATACAAAACCAGTGATATTCAAATTTGCAAGGTTACTATCCAGAGTTCTACTAGCATGGTAGGGTATTCACAGCATTTTGTGTTCATCATGGGATGAATCACGCAACAGAAATAAGTGCAACTGAATCACTGTGGTTATGACTTGGAGTACATTTAATATAATATATTTATATTTACACTTGATCATGAGAACAATCCAGTTAATTTCAATTAGACAACTAATTAGGATAAAATGTGTGTGTTTAAGTATTTGTATGATTTTGTTCTATAACAAGAGAAAATCTCATATAAAAAGATGGAGAATAGTGTTGAAATCGTTGAAGTTATTTATGGATGTTTATGAAAGATACAACAAGTAATGGGATCAGGGGAACTTTTTGACATACAGCCCTTCATGTGTAGCCATGACATAAATCTTTCTTAACACCTGTGGAGTTGTCTCACTGAAGTGAATGAATTTGCACTGCTGTGAAATTACTAAAGACATAGAGAGAATAAAGCCCTATTGCTGTCCTTGAAATATCTGATAAGTATGCTGTTCAGCATACTTGTTATTTGATTTGCCCAGCCCTAATAACAAGTCCCATCTGTTTTGTGAGGCCTCTGAGTCATAGTGCCTCCTGCATAAGTCATCTCTGAGTATCTCTCATTTTTATTTTTAACTATAAAAGAAGCCACAGCAATAAAATGTAATAAATATATTTTGTGTTTCTTGTTTATTAGAATTGTCTGACAATAATTTTTATATCATAACAATGCAGTAGTTTCTCATACTATTCTATTATATTGAAAGAGTAATCAGATAAAGTGCACAAATTGCCATTAGACCTTCAGAGTTCTGTTTCACTTTTTTCTCTCTATAAAATAGACCAGATTAATGTCTCCTCACCCTTTTCCATTTTTCAGTTGTGAACATAGTTAAGAAAATCTCCGTTGCAGGAATGCAGCTTCTCTGGAGTGACTGGATGCTCATTTTATTAGTATGCTTATCTCTAGGCAGATTGTCATTTGTCAGAAGTTTGTCATTCTCTAGTAACAAAACCTAGTGGCTCATCCAACAAAGAAACTTTCAAGTTGATCCCAAACTCTTTTGCTATAGCTGAAAAGCCAGCAATTCAATGCTTTTAAAATCCCAGCAAGGGACCGAGATACTTCCTTGCATATGCCATTGCCCTTGAAATGATAGCAGTAAGCTTAACTAAAGGCCACCTACATAGCTGTATAACGAGGAGAGGCAGAAAGAGGCCAATTCTGTACATTAAATCCACTTTGAGTAAATACATTTTCCACCGGTAAAGTTAATGGAGCAGAAAGAGCAAAGATTTTTTTCAGAGACAGCAAAACTACTTGCAAGAGCCCTAAAACAGGCTGCATGATGGGGGAGGGGAGCAAGTGCTGGCAATACACAAGCAGAAAGGGAAAGGCTCCTTCATGTTCTCCTCCTTTTTCCCTCAAGCAAAACATTTTCTCATACACTAGTAGCAAGAAGAATAGGCAATATACAACTAATATTTTTTAGTGTGGCAATTTAAAAACTACAAGAGCATAGTCTTGTGTTTTCAAAATATATCTTTTAACTGACTTTTTTCGTGTCATGTTTTTGGTGGGTTATGAGGATTTTTTCAGAATGCAAGCATTTCTGTAACTTGAGGCAGATATGACGTGTTTGCAGTCTTAATGTATGCTTGTGTATATGTTTCATGGAGGCTCCTCTTTCCTACCACACACTTCTGTAATATAAAGAATAAATATAAAAACCATATCCTATTTATCTAATTAATAGGATGACTTCCCGTTTGTTGCCAAGAATTTCTGTTAGGGTCAAAATTTGTTTGTATCCTCCATATGTCTTCTTTAGGAGAAAACAGATTGTGAAATTCTATGAGTACAGTTTTCTGAGTGTTTTCTTACAATCTTTAAAGCTTTCATCTCAAGGTAAAATTCCTCAGGTTTGAATTCTGCCAAAATTCAGAGCCCATTTTCCTTTTTGTCTTCTGAAGAAGAAAAAAAATCAGTGTTTTCACTATCTTTTGTGAGCTGTGATGGATCCTCCGTGAGCTTAGCTCATGTGTGCTCAAAGTCACAGAGAACATCAGGATAAACTGCAAATACTTTCTCTGGGAAAAAGTAGGCAGTGACTGTTGAAATTGCACCTGCTTTTGCATGCCTGTCTGAGAGCCCAAAGTTGCTGTTTCTGCCAGAGGATTTGAATTCAAGAAAGAAAGGAGGTAAGAAATATACTTCTTGCCTCTGTGCAATAATCCGTCATTGGAGTAGCTGATGGTTTAGCTGATGGAGAAGGACAAGAGGAAGGAGTGCTCTAACTGAACTATTCTTGCTTCTTTGAGCATATTTATGTGCACATGTGTGTGAAGAATTGGCTAATGAAGGAAAGAAAAAAGGTTTTTATTCATACACAGTCTAATAGAGCCCAAACAGATGCTGCTGCTACTGAGATTTACCAGTATAAGATTTCCAGTATATACCTTTAATACCATTTATGGTATCAAAAGCATATTTCCCTGTGTTGCTGAACAGTTCTAATACTGTTTTTCATAGAATCATAGAATGGTTTGGGTTGGGAGGGATCATAAAGATCATCTTGTTCCAACCCCCCTGCAGTGGGTAGAGACATCTTCCACTAGACCAGGTTGCCCACCCAGTGTGGCCTTGAACACATTAGAGGATTAAATACAGACAGCTCACTAACATATTTTACTTTCTTTCAAAGCCTGTAACCAAATGGCAACAGTCTTAAACTGAAAGTTGGTAAATTTAGACTGGATGTGAGGATGAAGGTTTTTTTTTATGATGGTCATGGTGAGAGACTGGAACAGGTTGTCCAAAGTTGTGGATGTCCCATCACTGGAAATGTTCAAGGTCAGGTTGCTTAGGACTTTGAGTAACCTGATAGGTAATGATAGATGTCCTTATTCCTGGCAGGAGGGTAGACTACATGGTCTTTAGAAGTCCCTTCTAACCCAAGCCATTCTATAATCTAAATTTTTATTGTTTCTCATAGAAAAGACATTTTGAAAAGAAGGCAAGAAATGTGGAGAGCTTTAAAAATTTGGAAATGAAATTGTTTACAGAGTCCACAAACACCTAAAGCATGGACCCCATCCCTATATGTCTCTTGGATAAACCTGCATAGAGTGTTTATGAACTAGAGGCAAAAGTAAGCATCAATAAGATAACAAACGCATGTTTCATCAAATAAGCTTCCCAGAGAAAGTGCATTGAATGAAATTACCTGTGCCTTCCTGAAAATGAGTTTATATGTTTTTACCTATCTTTTCATCCTTCTATAAATATTTTAATTTGGAAAAATCTAACTAAGACAGTTTCAGAGGGCTGAAAAACACAAGTCATTCATTCTGAGCAAAAAGAAAATTGTTTGCCTCAGCTGAATGTTTATTTATGCAATGTCTATGGTCAAAAATAAGAAGCAAAATACAAAAGAAACTTTCTTGGATGCTTTCGCTCTACATTTACAATTCCTTGAAAGCTGGCTGATATTGGTCCTGTTATATAGCCATTGCATCTCTTATGACTTTAAATAACAGGAGGAATAAATTATTCTGATTTAGCACATGCTCAGGTTTATTGATGAGTAGTATTTTATTGTCTCTCTAATTTTGAAATTGCTCAATTTTTTTTTTAGATGGGGATAATCAAATGAAATTTATGAGTGAAACATACAAACCCATTTTTCATTAACTGGTGACTTATAATGTTTGTTCAGATTCCTGAAATAATTACTGTAATGAAACTCATATAGAAGCAAGTAAAATGCATTCTATCTAATTAAAAACTTACAAAATATATTTGGGCACTGTATTGGACTGAATACACCAAATAGCAAAGAATCATTAGAGACAAGGCTAACATCTATTTAAGCTTAATTGCATTTTTGCTCTCATTGCTTGCTAATGCCCTCTCTACTTGAGACTTGTTTTATACTAACATTTTACACATTTTACGTAGATATAGCTTGAGACAGTTTTCATCATTGCTTATGGAAGAGCATAGAAATGATTTAAGATTTGCATTCTAGATTTGCCTTTCAAATATTCCTATAGTCTGAATGCAAACAAATGTGGAACCATCATTTTGGTTTAATTCCTGCTTACATTCAGTGCCAAAATGCAGGCTCTGTGCTCAGTAGTAAAAAGAATAGCTACAATCCTTGAGGAGTATGACTCCCACTTTTGCATCTCCCTGCCTGCCCAGTCAACAAATTTTCTGAAAAACTGGGCCCTCATCCTCTCCCCACTTGTATCTTCTGCTGTCAGCCTCCAAGGACTGTACCAGAAAGGCTGGTATTTATACAGTTCTTGACTTTGATGGAAAAGTCAAGAAGCACCTTAAGCTCCTGCTCCTCCTCTGTCTCTGTCATTGACACAACAGTTGTGTTAAGGTTATTCTGTATAGACTGTTACACACCATATTACTGAAAAGGTCCATCTAAAATATAACACCAAAGGTGAGTTCTTTTAATTGCTAAAAGTTCCCCTTCCCCCCCATAATATGACCTCAATAACGTCTGTACTAGCACAGAGGAAGGTGTAAATGAGGTATAAATATTGTACCAGGAAACATGCTACCAGAAGTGACAGGATTTTGTGTTTTCTTTATGGATTTTCTTTTTTTATTTTAACTTTTATTTTTCTCGTTTGATTATTTATATAGTTATTGGCCAGAAGTCTCATTTAAGCCTTCAGCTGTAGAAGTCTGTATCAAAGCAAGTCTATCTTATAGCATGTGTTAGAGCATCATGCTAGGCTAGGTTAGTTTAGGTTGTGTTCATCAGGAAGCACAAAATGTCCAGGTGGTGTTGGATGACTAGAGATAGTAGGGGACTGCTTTTTCCAGCTCTGAGTCGCTGATGCAAACCCCATATAAGCTTTCAAAGAAAGTCAATTTTGGCTAGGTATGAACTCAAAAAAAAATTTGAAGGTTTACACTGAAAATTATGTGGTATGTGGTACATATGTGGTAGTTTAATTCCAGACTAAAATTAAACTCCAAATAAGCCATCCACCTGCCCCTGACACTCTCCAGCAAGAGAAGGACAAAGGCAGAGACTATGGGTTGAGATAACAATTTAATGAAAACCAAAAGCAATGGAATAAGAAACACAGAGTAATTGCAGCAATATTAATGGAAAAAAGTGCACAAAAAGAGAAGGTGCTGTACACACAAAAGAGTGTTCACCACCTTAACTTGGTTCCATGCAGCTGTGGGGACAAAGGCAAGGTGACAGCTGTTCCTGTGAGCAGCACCACATGGTTTCCCAGACAAAGACAAGATGGAAGGGGCTCCTTGCAGCTGGCACTCCCATCCCTGGGCCTGAGACAATGACAAACAATGACGGACAAATCCCAGAAAAGCTGGATTGTCTGCACTGGGCTGCCCATTTTTTTGCAGATTGCTGTGCTCTACTGATTCAATTCCATGTGGCACCAACACTTCAGACTGTTCCACCCTGCTCCACCTGGCTTGACTCAGCTCCTTTTGGCTCAGCTCAGCTGGAATTGGGCTCACCTCTGCTGCTCCCCTCCCTACAGATACTTCCCACACCCCAGCTGCTTTTCAGTGCTGTGTGTTGGAGCTGCGTCTCGGAGGAACAGGAAGGGGATAGGGAACCTCAGAATATGTGTTTCACAGGGCTGATCCTAGCAATCCCCCCAATGAAGAGAGGGAGACAAAATGATGGGCTTCCAGGGGTACTTTCCTGTTCCTTCCCCCCAAGACCACGCTCCCCCAGTGACGATGTACGTGGTATAGAACAGCAACCTGGACAAGCCCACACAGCTCCTAAGTTACACCCCATCTATGCAACCAGGATGACACAGCATGCACAGATTTATTAATTTATAAAAATACAATTTAAACAGTAATCCTTCAGAGCAGAATGCTGTGACATTTCAGGGCATCTAAATATTTTCTCAGGAGTTGCCATTTAAAACCAAACCAGTTTCCTATGAGGAATTCCCTTATTGTTGCCAACTACTGATTCAGTGGGTAGCACTCTTGATCAGCCTTTTGGATGACCAGCAGTGTGTTACAGCAAAGGTTTTTCAAGCAGGATAAAAATCACCAGCCACCAAATTGTAACAGAGAAGCTGACTTCTAGGGAAAAGAAAAAAACAATCATTTAAACCTGCCACAAATATGATTCCAGAGATGTTAAAAGTCTAAGGGACATGAAAATTGCTTAATAAAACCCAGAAATATGAGCAGTCTTTTTTATGGACAAAAAGAATGATAGTAAGCATAGTAAATATTAATTATTCTTATAAGCATATAAATTCACTTTATAAATTAAGTACTGACATCTATTTTTAGCTTTGTCTTAGTAGCTGCAAAAATACACATTTTGACACTTTTCAGATAATAACAGTGCTTCTTGAGTATACATTCACATATTATATGACTTTGCATACTAAAAGGAATAAATTTCAAAGAAACTAAAAACAAAAAACCAAAACAAAACATGAAAATAGAAAAAAAACAGTTTGGAAGAACCAAAGAGTTTTATAAGAATCCCAGCAAACATAAACTATTCCTGTAGGAAAAAACATACAAAGCCATCTCTGGGACAAAATGATAAAAGTTAAACAATTAACCAGTACACAGTTTTAAATCACATGAACAAAAGTAGGTGTAAGTATCCTTTCAATGCATACACAGACAAATTTTTATTTTGTATAAGCATTTCTATTTTTCCTTTGAAAAATGACCTGTGAAGTAAGGAGTTTAAACACAGGGAGGCAGCCTCAAAATAATAATTTTATTTCAATGAAAAAATTATTTAAAATAACAGAAAAATATTGCAAATTATATTTATGCCTTTCTAGATATTGAAAATTATGATCTTATGTCACTCATTCAGTGTCATTTAAGATAGCTTCTTTAGTATTACCCAGTGCCAGTAAAGGATTACAATCTCAAACCATTTCCACAACTTCATGATCTGTAAATATGCAGGTTAGTTTCTGAATAAGGCAGTAAATTCAAACCTATATGGTTTTGATATTGCGCACAACAATATTAGATTTATTATTTTTTTTTTATTTACTTAAATGTGTCTAGTAGACAGCAACAGTGGATCACCGAACTATTTTACTTGGCCACTTTCCCAAACAGTACAAGTTTCCATTTTCTCTTGGACAGTTGACATATATTCTGTTTCCATAAAACCTGTGAACATGACAATCTATAACCTGAATATCCTTTTTACAAGTGCAGAGGTTTTCTCCCAGCTGCCTCCACTCATCTGGGTTGATCTGTGAACAGTACTTCTGAACACTTTTTCATATTCAGCATATACAACGTGTTTAGATATGAGAGAGGATGGGATTAGGCCCTTAATGTGCTTTCCAGTCCTTTTCTTTGTTTGAAAAACAAGCAATAAATCCTGCAATTTGGGCTCAAATCATCCTCAGATACGTTGTCTGGTCTAAGAGGGGATAAGTGTAAAGAGGGTGGCAGAGTTAAGTCGTTGATGTCTAGAATGGGTGGTTTTGCTTATGTTATGTATTTATTCATGTTAGAAGAGCTTTCTGAGAAGTGCTGTCTAGTGCTCTGCTGTCAATGTGCTCTGGAGTAGCAAGCGCTAGGATTTTTGGATCTCAATACCTCAAAAATCAGCAGAGGAAATATTCCAATGGCTTTTTTGATTTTGTCACTCAGAATGAAAAATCTCTCCACTGTTTAGTGTAACTACTGCAGCAGAATAGAACCAGTTGATAACGTCTGTCTTTTTAAGCAGTCAGGTAGGTGGTTTTTATTTTTATTCTAAGCCTGGCAAATTGCATAGCATCAAGTGAAGAAAAAGTGGAGTAAAAGGTACCCTGTGGTTACTGAGAATACTGTTATTGTTAAATTCATCTGTTCTAGTGCTTGATCTTCACAGACAGCTTACTTAAAAAAAGAGAAGCACTCAATCTGATGAAGTTGTAATCATTAAGTTTATTGGAAACAATGTATTGATTAAACAGACACTGTGAGTTACATCATTTTAGTTTTGACCTATCTTCTTCCTGCTCCCAAAGTATGATGTTGCAATGACATGATCTTTATTACAAACCACCTTATTCCATGATCCAGTTCAACAACTATTTTACTTATATTGATCATTATTCAGTCAAGGCCACATATCTCATTTGGTGAATGCTATGCACATCCATTATTTTTAGGTTCAGTGAAGTTTCTGGATGCATACTTATTAGTTAATAAAGAGCCAGTATTTCTATAATTTTCTGTTTGCTGGGATTTACCAAACTACCTGCAACAGCAACAGTCATTATGTATGTTTTGTCACTGTAAACCCTGAAGATGTTTCATCTCAGTTACAATATTGTGGGAATGGCAAAATTTTGCTGCTGTTCCGTTCAAAGGTAAAGATGCTATCATAAATGCCTTGGTACTCCCTTCAGTCCATCCCTAGAAAATCCTACTTTGGAAAGTGTCTCCATAATATCTCTGCTACAGAGGAGATTTAAAAATATTCTTCAAGGAAAAGACATCATTAAGGTTGAACAAATGTGTGTTATGGATATTACATTCTCTGAAAATTTTGTGATAATGGCATTACCTCAATTATAATAGTGCCCATTCAGAGTAAGTGCTGGTGGTTAGAAAACTAACTATCATCTAAGAAACCCTAATTTAGTTCTCTGCTGGTACACAGATTTTCTTCATGTCTGAGAAAGTACTTAAAACAGCCTTGTGAAAATATTCAAGGCAGTCAGGGGAAGTTTCACGAATGCAAAGTTGACCATATTTTGACAATTTAGAAAGTACACTTTAACTCTCACTGTTTTATTAGCACACAGTACCAGTAAAAGTACCTCTTTAAACCTTTTTTTTTTTTTTACTGTGTGTAAGTATTCTTACACTTGCACTTTTTTTATTAGCTATTTGCAGGCTTCAAGGGATTCTCATATATACTCACACGATCTGGAAAAATAGTTGGCTATTCCCCTCAGTTAATGGACTCTCTTCAAATCTTTTCAGCTCAGACTTTCTTTAGTGGTTCTCAGTTTCTCTGACTGGAAGCTCTCTGAAGTCAACAGGTGTGCCTCTTGGGCTTCTCACATAATGTATATTAAGGCAGAAAAAAACATAAAAATGCACTTCAGTACAAAGACTGGTTGAAAATCCCACTGACATCCATTTAAGGCTATCAGATACAGATACTCCCTTTGTAGGAATGCTTCCCCTTCCCATAAATTGTGGCAGGGTAGTAATAATAGTAACTAAGTAATAACAATATCTAAGCATGTAGTTGTTTCATTATTTGCTTCTCAAGACATCCAGCTTGAATGTTAGGCAGAGCTCCAACCTATCCAGTAATTACATGTCCTCATTATTTCAGGCAACCAACTGCAAATGCTGAAAGTCCTGAACTGAAACTTCCCCTTTCCCTGGACTGCTACTTCCTTCTTCAGCATCACACAGCTTTTCCAAACACTGTATTTACAGATTTAAACACGAGGAGGGTGAAAAATGAAAAAAATGTCTGGACATCCACTTGGTTTGACTGGATATTCTTGCCATCTTCTTCTAGGATGGTATTCAAATCTTGGCAACCACTGAAGAGTGAAGACTGGTTGAGATGTGGATATCCTGCAGCTGTCCACAGACCTAGGTTGCCATTTCTTTATTTTTCTGTCTGTTATGGGATAAGATCATCATCTATAATCTTGACTGTCTCAGGTCCTTGTGTTTTCACATGTTCTGTGTTTTCATGTACTGTGATACCTACGAAGAAGGCATGAGGAAAATTGACACAGCATGTGTAACACAGAACCCATTTAATGTCACAAGCACTGTGAATGATGTTGCCGTGGATAAATCAGGAAGTATGTCTTAATGTAAATTCTCTGTTTACTTAAAAGTTGTCTTGCTATTACAAGTTCACTGACGAGTGTTTTGTTAGTCTCAAGGGATGAAACGTGCTTCTTCCTCACTACCTTACCAACTTTTCTTTAACAAGTGTGCTCTTTTGTTGGTGTACACAATGCAGGTTGCTCTCCCTGTGAACTTACTGAGAGGATATATTCTCCCGACATTCTGTTAGAAAGCTGAACAGAAACTACAGTGATATCCTCCCTCTTCCAGCACCTTGGTGTGCCAGCTGCTATAAACTCAACGCAGCCTTTATGAACTCAATGCAGAAAGGTGTTTTGTTCTGTGAGGTTTTTACTGACAGCCTGAATGTATCCACCCACCAAAGAAAGGTTTCATTGTATGTCTCCTCACCTTTAGTCACAATCTTCCAGGCTGTTAGAGCTTCATATTATTGGAATTACATTGCTGCTGGCTTTTCAATGCAGCTGAAATGGGTCATTGATCCAATAGCGTGATTGTAAATATGGCAGCTGGATGGCTGGCAGCTTCTTTATTGCACGGTGTGAATATAGGAGATGTCTGTGTCTGACGCTCAATTTTGATGATTTCCTTTGTTGCACATATGTATTTACTATATATGTAGCTTTTTTTTTTCCTTTAATTTTCTGTCTTGTTCATTTGTTGTACATTCTTCCTTTATGCTTTGTATTTCTTTCTGTGTTCTTGAATGAGTTATCCATCCTGCCCACTATACCAGCTATATCAGTAGCTAAAATAACTTATGCTTAGGCAGTAGTGTAGTGCTGAAATATCATTAAACTCGTGACCAATGAAGCTGAGTAGGATAGAGGATATACAGGCCAGAGAAGTTACCCAGATTTTCAGAAAAAAATTCAAGAATGCATTGAGCTTTATGTTGCAATGTCTTTACTGATATGGCTCTCAATTAAAAGTAACTTTACTGTATTTTTTTTTTTATGATGATGATTCAGTTTCCCTTGTTTTTTGGAAGTTTCCTTATTGGCGTTCTGTTTGATTTCTTTCTCAGAGATGTTGCTCCTGTTAGATGGTGAGTCTGTCTCTAATTGAGAAAGCTGTACCATTCCAGAACATTTATATGAAGGTCAGCTTTAATCTAGTCTATCTTTGTTTTGATTCTTGGTTTCAAATTAAAACCTGCATCTCATTCTCTTGAGAGTTATCTTACTCATTATACACCTTCTTACTCATTATACACCTTTACCAGGTGTAAATACGTTTTTCAGGCTTATTTCTAGCATCAGTTTTAGTCATTTCTCATTGCTTCTTCAGTGAAATAGGAAAAAAATCTGCTTATCTTCCATGCAGACTCATTTCTTGGTAGCATTTACAGTGCTTTCTTTTCCTTTCTTTCTTCATCTGGAAATCTGGTTTACCATCTCGATTGAGTTTTTCTGTTCTCTAGTCTGAGTTTCTAAATGCTGTGTAGTTTGACTTAATTATTTTTTTCTTTTAGTAGACCTCATTGTTCATGGCTCTCAATACCATGTTTCACTCGTGTGCTGGTTAATAACTGCATCAAACTAGAGGTTTTATTTTATTTTATTTTACTTTGTTTTATTTTATTTTATTTTATTTTATTTTATTTTTAGAGCTTTTCTTACCAAAATGTGACTATTACAAGCAGGACAGTATATTCACTCAGTTTCACCCTCTAGCAACCTCTGCTCTTCCATGCAAGATCCACGTCATTAGCCAATGCTGATAAGAAAGAGAGCAAATGACTCTATAGAGTGAGGGTGTATGGATTTTACTTACTGCTTTGGACTTCTAATACCAAAGCGTCACAAGGTGGGTACAGGAACCAGGCTTGGCATGAAGAAGATCAGTGAAGTATATGGCTACTTAAAACAGACCTTAATATAACAGCCCAAATCTGGAAAAACCTACTAATCTATTTTATTGTAATGTTTAGTTTGCAGATTAAAGCTAAGGTCAGAAACATAGTATTTTCTTGATGATTTTCTAGTTCACGATGCTTCTGGTTCATGCTAATAGAAGCAACTACTGTGTATGCTGTGTTTCCTAAGATAAAATCAGAAACAAAAACATTAAGTGGAAAACTTAGGGGGAGAGAATGAGAAACACAAATGAAATTAATGTCTCACTGCTGTACTTGTTTAGGCCTTAATTCACAGCTAAGTGTCAGCTTCATTCCACTTTATTCCCTCTTATCTTTCCATTAATGGGGGAATTACTCTATTGCAGAGATAAGGGGTATCTAGCACCCCACTTACAATATATTTAATTACAGGGAGAGAGAAAGTAATTTAGACTGAAAACAGATACTGAAACTGGAACACAGCCAGCATGTCTGGTCCTGCCATTTCCTGAATGAAAAGTGTGTGAAGTGCATTTGTCTCTCATTCTTTTTATTTTATCATTTTCAGGTAATTGTTTTTGATTCTTTTGGTATCACTGCAGAAATAGATCCTGTAAATCCATCCAAAGACTTGGTTTTAGCCAGAGTTAAAAGAAGTAAATAGGTGGGTTTTTTTCTCTCTGTCTAAACAGGAATTCAATGCAATATATCTAACATTCCCATTGAGTCTTTGTACTGAATTCTCATCAAATTGAATTTATATAGAACTGATTCTTTTTAGGCTCAAAGGTGTCTGTATGGCATTAACTCAGAGAGAAAAGTGTTATCTCCATCTGCAGTGGCCCTGTTGTGCAAGGTATTGAAGTGCATGCTGCTTTTCACCAGGTTTTTCTGGTGCCACCTGCAGTACACAGGACAACAGACAACAAAGAGGAATAAAAACCAAACAGGCATTTTGATTCTCTTTTGTGTTTATAGGCACAGTCTTTAAGCAACATTTGTAAGGACCTATTTCACTTTCTTTTAGTAAGATTTTTTGATTAATCATTTCACAAAGAATGGAAGGATAAACCTTTAAAATTGTGTTCATATTTAGGATCCAATTTTATGTTAAGCTCTTTTTAGGCTTTGACAGAGTTTATTTCCTTCCTGCTTTACAACTTGAGTTGGAAATGCTGAAATACCATAAAACAGGCTTGGACAAATTTGAAAGATTCATATCCAGACCTAGAGCTTCAGTGCACTCTTGGCTGTAAACATGCCTCTCACTCTCCCAAATTACAACCCCTCTGTTTATGTACTGAAAGGGAAGAGAATTCCTATTCTATATCTCATTAATGACTTCATGGTCTGGCTTTCCACTTTCCCCTGTTCCCATTATTCTGCATTGTCATATTGTTTGACATCTCTCTTTTGTTACACTCGGCTATGCCAGCACTGATTGTTTCCACACCCTCTTACTATGTGTCCTGTGTAAAAAAGGGTTTTGTACACAGAATGTTCTGGTCATTATCCCTTAAAAGGAAAGCTTCCTCAGCACATTATTTACTCTTACATGAAAGGGATTGCAGAATTCTATTTTATATTTTGTACGCATTACAAAATATTACAATGATGGAATGCTGTTAGGAATGTCAGAGATACCAACATTTTTAATTGAAATAAGGTTGACAGTGTTAAATATAGAGTAAAAAATTTAATGCCAATGCCAATATATTTGTAATTCATGTTTTACAGCATACCATAGGACAGAAAAACAAATCTTTTTCCCTGTTCTGAATTCTTTAGACAATCATCTGTTCAGACTTCGTTGGAATTAATGTTTCCATGTGTATTGTGTTTGCAGAACAGTTTTTTTGGTGGGGGGCAGGGGTGAGGGGGCCTAGGGCGGCATCTGTGAGAAGCTGCCAGAAGCTTCCTCCATGTCTGGCGGAGCCTGTGCCAGCCAGCTCCAAAGATGGATTTGCCACTGGTTAAGGCTGGGCCAATAAGAAGAGGTGGTGACACCTCTGTGATAACAAATTTAAGAAGAAGCAGCACAAAAGGTATTGGGTAGATGTAACTGTGGCCAGAGAAGAGCAGGGTGAGAATATGTGAGACGAACAACTTTGCACACACCAAGGTCAGCTCAGAAGGAGGGGCAGGGGTTCCAGGTGCTGGAACTGAGATTCCCCTGCAGCCCGTGGCGCAGACCATGGTGAGGCAGCTGTGCCCCTGCAGCCCATGGAGGACCACAGGGACGAAGAGGTCCACCAGCAGCCCATGGAGGAGACCCACACTGGAGCAGGTGGATGCCTGAGAGGAGGCTGAGAACCCATGGGAAACCCATGCTGGACAGGCTCCTGGCAGGGACCTGCACACCCATGGCAAGAGGAGCCCATGCTGGAGCAGAAGTGGGATCATAACATGAGGAAGCTGGCCAAAGTGCTTACTGAGCAACTTTCCATCATTTCCCAGGAGTCCTGGCTAACTTGGGAGAAACATCCCAGTTGCCTGGAGGATACCAAATGTCACTCCCATCTACAAGAAGGGTCAGAAAGAGGATCCAGGGAACTACAGGTCTGTCAGTCTAACCTCAGTGCCAGGGAAGGTCACTGAGCAGATCATCTTGAGTGCCATCACATGGCATGTGCTGGACAACCATGGGATCAGGCCCAGCCAGCACAGGCCTATGAAAGGCAAGTTCTGCCTGACTTACCCAACCTCCTCCAATGACAAGGTGTCCCACTAAATGGATGAGGGAAAGGCTGTGGATGTTGTTTACCTGGACTATAATAGAGTTTTTGGCACCATTTCCCTCATAATTCTGCTGGAGAAACTCTCTGCTCATAGCTTGGACAGGTCCACTATTTGCTGGGTAAAAAACTGACTGGATGGTTGAGCCCACAGAATGCTGGTGAATAAAGTTACATCCAGTCGGCAGTGAGTCACAAGTGGGGTTCCATAAGGCTCAGTATCATGTTTAGTCCTGTTTAATATCTTAGTCAATGATCTGGATGAGGGCATTAAGTGCACCCTCAGTCACTTTGAAGGCGACACTGAGTTCAGTGTGAGTGTCGATCTGCTGGAGGGTAGGAAGGCTCTGCAGAAGGATCTGGACAGGCTGGATCAGTGGGCTAAGGCCAGTGGTGTGAGGTTCAACAAGGCCAAGTGCCAGGTCCTGCACTTGGATTGTTACAATACCGTGCAAGGCTACAGGCTGGGGGCAGGGTGACTGGGAAGCTGTCCAGTGAAAAAGTACCTGGGGGTTCTGGTCAACGGTGGCTGAACATGAGCCAGTGTGTGTGCCCAGCTGGCCAACAAGGCCAAGGGCATCCTGGCCTGTATCAGCAATAGTGTGGCCAGCAGGAGCAGTGATTGTCCCCCTGTACTCAGCACTGGTGGGGCTGCACCTCAAATCCTGTGTCCAGTTTTGGTCCCGTCACTACAAGAAAGACATTGAGGTGCTGGCACATGTCCAGAAAAGGGCAACAGCTCTGGTGGAGGGCCTGGAGCACAAGCCAAGTGTGGGATGTCTCTGGGAGCTGGAGCTGTTTAATATCAAGAAAAGAAGTCTCAGGAGAGACCTTATTGCTCTCTGGAACTACCTGAAAGGCGATAGTATTCAGGTGGGTGTTGATCTCTTTTCCCAGGTAAGAAGCGACAATGAGAGGAAATGGTCTCATAATGTGTTGAGGGAAGTTTAGAGTGGATATTAGGAACAACTTCTTCATGGACAGTGTTGTTAAACATTGGAACAGGCTGCTCAGTCACTGTTCTGGGAGGTATTTAAAAGACCCATAGATGTGGTGCTTAGGACCATGATGTAGTGGTGGGCTTGGCAGTGTTAGGTTCATGGTTGGACTTGACGATCTTAAAGGTCTTTTCCAATGTTTCTGTGATTCTATGAAAAAGTGTATTAAAACCAGGTAGTGTTCCCATGTAACCAATTCATTGCAAGCATGCACTGCACCATGTTCCATAACAGGACCTACTTCCCTTTTGGCTCCTAAATTGGTAGTTTCGGTATTTCACTGCAGCTCAGAGTAAGGAAAAAACATTGTCTCAGCAGCACAGTGTATCTTTCATGACTCCCCTTTATATATGCAAAAATATGATTTCTTGGGGTTGAAGGTTTTTTTCATGGTTTTGTTTGATTGTTTTTCATTTAAAATGTTTATTTTGTACATATTTCACATGAAGATGTTTGCAAAAGAACTAATTCAACACAGGCTTGAGCCAAGTAGTATTCCCGTTCCCTCAGTTCTACGCCCTCAACTCATCTTAACACCTGTTCATGCTGTGAAACAATATTCAGCACGTTGATCTGCTTCACATTGCTCTGGTCTTACCAATAACAAAATTAATACAGTAACAAACCAAACCAGCATGACATCTGCAGTGAAAAAGTCTTGGGTTTTGCTTCTCTTGCTTTACAGTTTCTGAGCATATCAAATGCCCAGGGTTTCAGAGACTTTTATTCTAAACACTGCTCAACAGTGCTCTGGTGTAACTTAGGTCAGATAGGGTGCAGGATGAAGAGGAAGTGGAACACATTTAAGTATAGGAAAAAGGCTCAGACCCTAATATTAGAAGAGGAGAAGCAATATGAAAGGATGGGGAGCCCATGATGGTACCACAGAAAAGGAATGAAAAAAAAAGTGTTGAGGTGACTGAGCAGAATGCAATAAGAACAGATAGGTTTTATTGTTCAACCATAGGTTTCAAAGCTGGCACTACTTTTTACCTCTCATACATTCTAAAACCCCTCTGCAAATACAGTATCTGCAAGGTTTTGACGACCTCAGCTCTCCAGATACTTAACAAATGCCCTTTTAGGATCAGATAATTATCGTTTGAGTGTCTGTTTGAGGCTCGGTATGAATAGGACCTCCCGTGGCAGTACAGCTCCTTTGAACCCAAACACGGGTATGCCATACCTCTTAAATCACAACAGAAAAAAATGTTGTTCAGCGCAGCTCTGATCTGCTCCCTCTAAATTCTAAAGCTAAATTGGAATAATACCTCTGAGCTGGTTGAGAAAGTGTTTTTCTTTACTGATATATTGCACAAGTGTTTGTTAAATGTAGAAAAGACCTTAATTTACCTAGAGTTGAATTTATCAAAGAGCTAAATTAGAAAACCATTAAGTCCATTAAGGGACATCAATAGGAAAAGAATATGCAATTCCTGACAAGTTGAATTTAAAACTTGACCTACAAATAGAACAGTATGCATTCGTCCTTACTTCTGACTTTAATTCCTTTTGATTGTTTCTTTTCATTTGGCTTTGGCTACTAGACTCCAGAGACTTACAGTGTCCAGCATGTCTTTGTGAAGGCAGTTGTATACCGCAAACTAATTATTTCTCAATTTCTATCTATTTTAATTTTGTAATAAGCCACATGTACTGAGTTTTCCTATACTACATTTCCCTTTACAAAATATTTCTTGCCAGCCCACAAAAGCTTTTAAGCTTTTTGTTTTAAGCTTTTATGTGTTGCCTTCTCAGTTTTCTGACATTTTAGTTTGGAACATAAGCAATAAAATCGTAGTTAAAATTGTTTTTACTGATATCACAGAGACATAAAAGTACCTCCTTGCTTAATCTCTTTACCAGGACATCAGTATAGTGTTCAGTACTGTCTCACATGGCCTTTCCTTGACAAATTGGAAGGATACAGATTGAATGGGTTGTGTGTGAGAAGTGTAGGAAATTGGCTAACAGTTCACACTTGTAAGGTGGTAATCAATGGTTTTTACTCAGTTTGGCAACCTGTCACAAGTGAGGTCCCTGAGGGATTGATACTGGGCCCCATGCTGTCCCACATGTTCATAAACTACAGGGGTGATGGGACTGAAAGCACCCGCACCAAGTTTCCTGGTGGTGCCAAACGTGGTGGTGAGGTGAACACATCAGAAGGGCAAGCCATCCAACAGAGAGGCCTGGCAGGATGGGAGGTGAGCTACTGAGAACAGTGTGGAATTTATAAAAGACAAGTGCTTATTCCTGCACCTGGGATGAAATAACCAGAAAAGCCCACTACAGGTCAGCACATGCGTGGCTGGCGAGCAGCCTTGCTGACAGGGACTTGGGGGCCCTGATGGGCTACAAGCTGAACATGAGCCAGCAGCAATGGCAGGTCTGTTCCTGGGCTGCATCTACCGAGGAATTATATTCTATGCAGTCTATTTTACGGTGGTTTAATTTGTCGTGTTTCGGGTGGTTTTTTTCCAGGAATTTTGTTGCATATGTATATAAAAAAAATTATTTTTAGGAAAACCTAAAATTAATGTTCTTCATCTATACTATAATAATGCTATTTACAGAAGGAGCAGGGAACAGAGATGACTAATGTGTTAAATCAAATATAGTTGATCAAATTTTAAGATCAAAATATTAGTTTAAAATAACATACTTGATTTGATACTCTGCTCACTGCTTATGTAGGCAAACTAGAGAAAGATCTTCATAATCATAGGCAACTAGGAAAGCCAAAAGGAATCTGAAAAAAATATTGAGAAATATTTATTTAGTCTTTAAGTATTATCTAACTTCTTAAATTCCTCCCAATAAACATGTGGATGAAAAGGACAGAGAGCTCTTTTCAGCTCTTTGTAGCTTAGGCAATCTACCAAACGTTTTCCCAGACATAGAAAAGATAGTGGTATACTTGAATACACTCCATGGAAGTAGCCCCCAGAGAGTCCTACTGATGTTAGAGACATTTACAAGTGCAAGGATCTGCCGGAATTACTTCCAGATCTGGAGTTTAGCTTGTAAGTTTTACGGATAATGACTTGATAAAATATATCTTAGTTATTTTATTGTGATGTCTTTTAAGCAAATGGTAAAATTGTTATAAAAAGATGATTAAACATTTGTATCTAAGTTAATGCTGAAGATCACAAGCAGTAAATGCTTGAAAACCTCATCAGTTATAATTATCCATTACTTTTGTGCCTTGGTGCGGCAGAATATGTATTATGCATACCTGCTGGTCAGAGGGACTTTTTCTTCATATGATTTCAGGTGTTGAAAACAGTATGAAGAAGTTCAAATCTTACCAGTGTTTTTCATCAGGCAAACAAAAAAATTGAAATATTTTACTTTTTTTTTTTTTTTCCCAAGGCTCACAGGCATTTCCAAAGCACAACATGATTTCAAGGTTAACTGTCATTCCCACCCCCCAGTTCCTTACATTTGAAATGAGCAAGTATAGACTATCCATCAGCATGAGACTGTGTCAGGTAAGGAAGTATAGTGACAGGATGTAAATTTTTCCATTAAAAATCTCAGCACAGTGACTCTAATGGATGGGGTTTTTCGTGTTCAGTACTATTACTGTGATGCAGCCAAAGAGGAGATTCTGTTAGGAATTCTGGGAACTGCAGAGATTTCACAGTGGAATTAAACAAATGCTCTGCCCCACTGTGATTCCAAGGGAACTGTACAAACCTTCTCATGGGAAAGGTGTACTATTTTTGATTAGCACAGCATTCCAAAAACCTCTAAGATGTAATGCATCTCACACCATGTATAAACTGTGAATTGCATCTGGAAAAACTTCTTTTTCTGTGAAATTCAGCATTTTGAACATTATCTTTGTGGCTACCACTATATTCTTTCATTGAACTGAGATTTTAACAGCCTTCCTGTGAATGACCGTCCAGAGAGTGGCACATGCAGATGAGGAAATGACAGAGGTTGAAATCTACTGCCTGAAAGAGTCCAAGAGGCATCATGTTCTGTACAGTGACCAGCAGCCACACTAGCCGAGACTTGGAGAGCCACCATTCTCTTACCTTTCCATTAGTTACTCACACTGTGTTTTTAGCAGCTCTCTCGTCCCTCTTGCTGACCAATGTGAGTGTCTTACCTTGAATCCTGGCTGGGGTCTAGGAAGCCTTCCTTCTTCAAATGATGTCTTGTACAGCTAAGGACTGTGACTAAGTTGGAAAAAAGGATTGGACAGAAATAGGTATGGACTGAGAGTTTTGTGGGACCCAGCAGTTTATTTTAGTGATTGCATAATTAGGTCTGAGAATTGGGAGGGAAATTCTTAGAAGAGAAATAACTCGTATGATAGGGACAATGTCAAGGACACTCAAGGTAAATATTCAGACTTGGGAAGGGATCCAAGAATTCTTTGCTCTAAGGAATATCTAAGGAGCAGAGTGGGTTGGTGTTCAAGGGAGGGAGGAGAATGCATGCCATTGAGCATGAATTTAACCACAGATTAGTTACAGACCTATGATAATGTCTGCAATTTGTGCAAAATTTCAGGTAAACACCATTCATCAGTGAAAAAATAGAATGGCCAGCAATCAGAAAGGCTGCAATAAGGAATGCCTGGTATGATGAAAATTTATGCATCCTCTTATCTTGACAATTTTATTTTTTTTAATTTAGGATTTACAGTATATTTATTGATAATATAAAGTAAGGGAGAACACATTTCAAAAAAAAAAATATTTGGGAAAAAAGAGGGACGGGAGCTGAATAAATGGAAGAAATAACAACAGTCTTTGGAATGCCTAAGTCCTTAAATGGCACAGAAAAATTGAGCAGGCAGTAACAGCTTTTGGCAGAGTTTGAGATGCTGGTAAGGTGCTCTGACTTCCAGGACCTCATTTAGCAGCAGCACATCCTCTGTGATACATCATCTGAGTACAGGGACAAATGGCTGGATAGGATATGTGCCAAGCTCCACCGTGAACTTCCTTACAGTCTTTCTATAGGCTTGATGGTGCTCAACAGAGTGGTAGTTATAGATAATCCTCTGGGATGAGCTGAGATAATGACACATGAAAGTGTGTCAATGCCTGATTTAATCATTTTCTAGAAACCAAGCTTAAGTTGTGGCTAAAGGAGTAGTCTCAGGTAATTCACTCCATATCACATTTTCTAGATGCCATTTTTACTTCTTCTTAGGGCTAGCTTTAAGGTATTTCTACTGAAGTAATCTCTTCATTTTATTTTACTCCACCAGTTCCATTGCCTGTTACAGAGCTCATCATTATGTATTTCTATTGAATTTCTCTCTCCTTCAAAATACACATCTCTCCCAGCCATTTGGGCTCTCATGCTCCAACTTCTCCTTTTTAGAATTGTTGATTTTTGCCTACAGCCTTTGTGAGACAGATTACTTCATAGCACAGAAGGACTCTTAGTTACACCACACGAAAAACCATCCAATTTGTAAAGTGCTATACATATCAGTGACATGTAGATCTCTAAACCTTATGGAAGATTTCACCAAATAGAATGTGTTGGTGTCTATGGAAAGAAAGAAACCAAACTCTTCACTGTCTTTGAACAACTTTTCTTGTATTTTAATTCAAACATATTCATGTAAGCTTTTCCCCCTTTTTTCAAAAAATCAAATTCAATAAAGAAAAATACCAGTTAAGGGTCTTGCAGAACACTCTGAGGCCATCACAGATGCACTTAAGATGCACTTAAATTCCTTCAGTTCGGAATAAACCTCTTGATCATTGCTGACAGAGCATTGCCCCTCATACCCTTTACAAGAGACTTTTCAATAAACTTTTTTTTACCTCAGCTTTTCTAGAGCCATTAATTTTATTCTAAGGGTTAAGTAATGGCCAATACTTTACCAGATATATATAATTTATCGTTTCTTTCAAGTATATTATAGGTGTGAATACATAAAGAGCAAAACACATTTCCATCTTAACCATACATTTTGCTTGCTCGCTGCATATTCTGAGTCATTTAGCTCTAGATTATTTCCTTATAGTCACTAACTTGGACTTTGTTTCACATATTCATATTTTTTTTTATTCTTATTGTGAAACATTTCTTGAATTGAATTTATTCCTTTGTTAATTCTTCTAGCTTAATAAGTGTTTCTGAAGGGCTCTAGGCACTGTACAAACACAAGCAACATTTCTGTTGAATTAGTAACTCTCCCTAGGGACTCCTCAAAGAGGACAAATAAAGATCTCCATGTTATATTGTCAATGTCTACAAACCATCTCTGTCTAATGAAAATACTAATTGTTGCAAGTCATAACTTTTTCATAATTAACCCCTGAAAATCAACATCTAATATGACTTTTTTTCAGAGGCATTCAATGCTTCAAATTTTTCATTGCTGACTGTTGTCTGTAATGTAACTACTTCTCGTCTGTGAAAACACCAGGGATTTTAATATCTGTGTTATTGACACTGTGCAAATATAGCCACAGTCATATCTACTATGTAATGTAGCTCTTGCCATAAAGAGTGACACCAGTGAGAAAAATGTTCTGATTTGTCAAGGTACCTGTTACTTTACATAAACATTAAATGCTATGAAATCTTCAAGACAATGATTTAGACAAAAATCGATAACCCCAAATAATACAAAAATTAATTTTTCTATTTTTTTCCACTAATCGTGCAAACAGGATTGAGGAATAAATGTATTAATATAGTATTAAGATGTGCACTATTAAAAATATCTTTTTAATGTGTGAAAATAGATATAATCAGGTATTAAATTTATTTGGTCCAACACTTCTTTTGTATATTACAAAGCTTAGCATGCTGCCACAAATGCTTTAAAAATTTGTGTCCTCAACTATATCAGAGGTCAGAAGTGATGCACCTGTTAATTATGTCCAAGCTTTCTAGTAAAGGACTTCCAAGTAGCATCTGTCTCTTCAAAGATACAGAGTTTTAAATTAAGCTTTAATTGTAGCAACTTCAGTATAAAGATTCTTCTGAACAGTTTGGCTTCTTATGCAACTTTTAAAACAGTAACATTTCTAATAATTTAAAGGAAAGTAAGTCTTCTGAAGAGTAGCCTGGGCCACTCTGGTCAAACATTTTTATCTGGGGTAAACCATTTTGCTAAACATGATTTCTCTCTTGGAAATTATTTCACTCTTGCTGAAATAATTACAGCAAAAAAAATAACGTGAGTTGAATTTAACTCCAAAGCCCAAATTATTATTTTTTAAAAAATCATAATACCAAGTTTAGAAAATATACATTACAGACTATATATTGAAGAAAAAAATATTGCGTTAGAAACTCAGTCAATTTTTTCTATACTTTGTAATTCCATAATGTAAGGATGACTATATGAAGAATTAAAAACATCTAACTTACATGTATGCAAGCATACACAAAAGGAAAGCTGAAATACCAGACAGGGCTAAATTGATTTTTCCTTTGTTAAATTGGAATTATTAGCTCATTGCAGAACTAAAAGGCTGTGCTAATTTGAAGGAGTGAGAAGTCATCTAAGGCAGTTGATTTAGTACTTGTCAGTGCAATTGTTCTTCTTTTGTCAGAACAGTTTTCATTCATTTAATATTTTTCCTATATTAAGGTCATGATACCTTACTTGGTTGGCATATGCATAAAAGATTTTTGGAAAGCATAATTCAGTTTTTGTTTCATTTATTTCTCTTGAATATCGTGCCTTCAAAGTCTTTTACCCCTGAGTGTAATTAGTATGATTTTTTTCCAATTCTCAAATCCCTCTTCTCACTGTGTTTGACGTGTGACAAACCTTTGATTTTTTTCATAATTTCAAACTCTGATTTTTTTTTCCCCACATACATAAATACTGGGGAAGTTTTATTAAGGAAAGACATCTATGAAAAATGGCTTACAAGGACTGACTTCTTCATAGTAGATGGAGTCTTATGATAAAAACATAGCTGACAGATCTAGAAAATCCTGGGCTTTGTGTAAGGACAGTTCACTGCTAACAGTGACTCATTTTCTCCTCAACTTAGTTCTTCATTCCAAGCAATAGGAAAAGAACAGTAGTAGCAAATGCAGGAAATATAAAATTCAGATTCGGAAAGTAAATTTAGTGATTCAGCCCTAGCTCACAGCATTAGCACCTCAAAAAGGTGTCTGCCTTGGTAAGTTATTTTAATGTTCGACATACTATAATTGCAATATTCCCTGAAATCAATTTATTTTCTTCAGACTAATTCCTCATTTTTGCAACAGAGCATGCTTGCAGGTCCTCAGATGTAGTTCTGTCTGCATTGGGAATGCCTTTGTGGAAGATACACACTTGTGACTTCAATAGGAAAAGCATTGATGCAAATAAATTCCACTTCCTCTCCCTTTGTACTCATAGTTAATACATATTTCTGTATTTCTTAGGAAGCATCAGAGTATATGAATCAGAGTGAAATAAATGGGGCAGATGATAGCAGCTTTGTTCATATCTTACTCCCCATGTGCAGGGACATTTCTCCACCAGGTTTCTTCAGAACCATAAACAATTTGGAGTAACTTAGTTTAAAAAAAAAAATTCCAAACCTCAAACAATAAACAAAACTGACTTTTCTTAAGAACACGTTACCAGTCCCCGGAAGATACAAAAAGATGGTGTTGCTAAGGGCTAGTCAAAGTCTGAGATCATATTTATGTCAGGAGGTTGATATGTCAAGAGGTCAAAGGAGGTGATTCTGCCTCTCTACTCGGCTCACATGAGACCCCACCTGGAGTATTGCATCCAGCTTTAGGGTCCTCAGCACAAGAAAGACATGGATCTTTTGGAGTGGGTCCAGAGGAGGGACAGGAAGAAGATCAGAGCGAGGAGCACCTCTCCTACAAAAAAATGCTGACACTCTGAATCTACCTCTTCCTTACTCCTTCCTCCTTCTTTCTTACATGCCTTAGGTTCATCTAAGTCCACTCCTATATGTTTTCTAACATGCTTTTTAAACTTTCCTTTTTTTGTTAGTCTGCAGCTCCATGTTACTTCTCAATAGGTATGTTGCCTTTTGTGGATGTTAAGATGCTGTTAGATATCTGAGTTCTCTTTGTACCTTCCAAAACAAAGCCAGTTTTTTCTAGCTCCAGTCTGCATTTCTTTAACTGGCATGTGGAATGTTGGTTATAGTGAAGAAGTCTCCAGTCTAGCCAGTGTCCCAACTCTTCTCATCCCATGCCCGTATTCCCCTGTGCTGCATCCTGGATCTCCTGGCATGAGGAAACTTCCTGGAATGAGCTCTCTGCTCTCACACCAGGCTTATTTTTTCTCAATACTGCAACATTTTGTTTGAGTCATAAATATCTCATCCTAAAATAATTGCCTGCTACTGTAATCTCTATACAACTATGATCACACCATGCAAACATCAACAAAAGTTAACAAATTAGCCATAGCTATCCCATGTCAATTAGAAAGAGGGATTTTGTAGCTAAACCAAGCAAAAAAAAAGATGCAGATGAAAATTTCAGGCAGAAGAAGCCTGACAAGTCCTGAGACTTCCAAAGTCAGTGGAAATCTTGTGGCCTGTTAATATCAATGGCAATAGTCTATTACAGGACTACAGGGTAACAAAACTCAGGTTGAAGATACTTTAAAAAGTCCATTTTGCTATATAATTGTAAATAGTGTGCTGTGTTCTCATCTATAGTGCATACTATTAAGTATATTGTCTTTTTTATGTATTGATGTAATGCTTATATAACTAGGCTTTAAAATAAAAATATATATATACATATATCTGTATATATGTCTTATCTTACTTTGAAGATATTCATGATTTGCTTTTTATTTGAATCTGTAGTCTAATTAATTCCACACTGAAAAGAAGAGATGATAATATCTGTTTTGTTGTTTTCCTTTCATTTGTGACAACAGTAATTGTACTTGTGTGTTTTCCATCAAGGTATGTTGTATGGAAATATATTAAAATAGCATGTTTGTGGAAATTTGTGCTGTGTTTATCTAATGCTTTACCACAAAATAACAATAACCATTTGGAATATTTGTTCTTCTTTGACTGTCTTTTGACAAGAATGGCTGTTTCTATAGGTAAATACTGGTGTACTGGAGTCTCAGAGGAGAAAGATGGTTATGCTGTGCAAGAGGAGGCATGCAATAGGTTAAGGCTGACGAGAGAGCTGGGAGGGCAGTGGCCTTGGTCAGATAGTACAGTCCCACATAACAGGTGTCAGAGACTGGAAAGGTTGATGTCTCGGGACATTTTGGAATGCCTGTGTGTGTATGGTATGGGGCGGGTCAGGTCTTGATTTTGGTGAGACAGTGCCCTGCCCCCCATCCCCCTCAGCCTCGCAGTGTCCGTCAGCCATGACACACTGGAGGCAGCTCCTTGATGCCTTTTTATTGGTGCTAAAATCAGGAGCCAGACACAGTTAGGTGATTAAAAGGAGTTACCTTTACACAGATCCTTATGGCGCACAACACGCTGGATGGAAAGCGCCAAAGATGCACAAGTAACATAAAACTGATACAATTTCTACGTGTTTAGCAAATTAGCATAACTGACAAGAATCTCCAGTTAGAGACGTAAGTGATGAGGTAATTCCTCCCTGGTTCTACCCTTTTCTGAATTCCACCCCCACCCCTTCCCCCTTAGATGGGAGCTAAACTTCGTTTATGAAAAGTTGTCTCGGAGAGCTGGTCTCAACCTTGGCTCCCAGAGAGCTGAACCTTGGACCCCCAGGGCTTGGAACCACTGGGGAACTTATTTTGTCTTTCTGTCTAATAGAGTAGGTAAAATGCTAGCTATGAATACAATAACAGGCCACAGAGTTACAAATACATATGTAAGGAATATAGAGAATATATAAAAGCAAAAAGGCAAAAATCAATTTGGCATCACTCTCAGTGTTCCTAACCCAGCCCCTGGGTGTCTGAGAGACTGGAAGTTCCACCTGGGAGGAAGGCCCCAGAAGGGCCAAGGGTTTAAGAAGGGTCACCAGAACGTTGTTCTTTAACACTTCTTGCATCTTGGATTTAAGAAGAGTCACCAGAACGTTGTTCTTTAACACTTCTTGCATCTTGGAGTTTTCTATCTGTTACATTGCTGGAACCCAGGAGTTGGTAGCTATATCTCTGTCTTTCTATATCTTTCCCGTCTTTTTGTCCTTCTCCCTTTCTTCTTCTTCTTCTAACTCTCTTTTCATGGAATGTAACATCAAATGGGTTTAAAGACTGCTAAGTTGAATGGGCTAAGTCAATGCTCTGATAAATGTTTTATCTGGTACTAAGTCTTTTGCCAAAATTCCTTGATTTTTTGTACTTTGCCAGAAAAACTTTGGTGTAATTTTCACCTCTTGAGAATATCTGGCTGGTTCTATCTCTCCCCTGAGCCTACCCAGAGCAGAGGAACCTCAGTTCACCCCCATATATTTAAGTGTCTGGGGTGTTACAACAGGTCTAGTGACAGCAACAAAGATGGTTGTGTGGCCAAAGCACAGCTCAGTGGACGCAGGGTGCTGTGGTGGAGAAAAGCACCCCCTGAAAGACCCTCGCCTTTGTCCTCCGGATCTGGGTACACCTTCCTACAGGAAGTCAATCCCAAACCCAGGCTGAGCTTGGAGACTCCTGTGGTGGCCTTGGGGCTCTGGCTGGTAGCCGAGAGAGGAAAAACAATGATCAGTCTAAAGGGGAGAAATGTATAAAATAAATTCACATGACAAAAGTGTTTATAGAGATCCCGATTTTGATGTAAGATGTTTACCTTGGTGGCAGGCAATTTGGAGCATTAAGCTGTGTAAACTTTTTATCTTCCAACAACAATTAACTTCTTCAGCTTCTTCATAGCACTTAATCATAGGTTCCTCCTTTTCCATGTTCATTTCAAACCTGAAAAATGTGTTTATGTTTGTACAGAGTAAGTTGCATGAATGCTTATAATATATATATAATACAGCACTGTAGTGACTGTATCTCTTTTCACTTAAGTTTTTAAAAAGAAAATCACCTCCCAGAATTATTCTTACTCTTTCTAAAAAAAAAGAATTGAAGTAACTTTTGCCAATAACCAGAAATTTTTGATTGTTAGGTGTTCAGGGTGATTGCTGTAATTACAGAGGAGTGCAAAAAAAGAATGTCTTATTTCTTCAATCAAACACTTTCAAATAGTAAACAAAATAAAACCACTATTTATCTTTATTTTTAATGCGAAAGTGATTGTGTGTTAATTCTTCTTTATGCTCGTTATCTGATTTTTATTTCCTACTTTTCACATTTTATTTCATATTGTGTGACATCTGAATCCAAGACAACATGCCATATTAAAAGAGACTCTGATTTGGGAAAATTAATTCAAGTCGTAGGACAAATTTATTCAAACTTTTTCATTTAATCTTTTGAAATGTTTTAGAACCATCCCACCACATTAGGTAACTTGCAGTCTTCACTTTTTTAAGTTCTTTAGCAAACTGTTTCAGAATGTGCTTGATATTTAGATCATGTTCAATTTCTTGTATTTTTCCTTAAATACTTGAGAATAGTAGCTAAACACATGGTGAATGATCGCAATAAAGTGAAATTTAGGTTTCTTCTAGGATCTATTTATACTTGAAAACAAAAGCTGTGAAGGCAGTTATTTTTAGTCACTTTCCAAATTTTTCACGAAAAGGATAGAATTGTGTATTTTTTTAAAATTTAGTGTGCTATTAGTGGAAAAAGAATTGCACCTAAATATTATTTGATGAGAGGGAACACTATCTCAATTTTTATCTTGCAGTTAATATTTCTTTCTCCCTGGGATTCTAATACTGCAAACATCATATATTCTTAATAGGTTCTTAGCTACTTTGCTGACCTTTTCCAAGTTTCAAGGCATTTTTGTCATTAGAATCAAAGCAGTAGCATACAACAGGATTTGTATCTGATGTGAGACAGAACTCTATATCTAGTCTCCTGCATTGATGAAGGGGGTCCTGTGTTTCACAGTTTCAAAGAAACGTGTATGTCCTATGAATCCATATGTATCACCTTGCAATCTTACTATTACTGGTATAACTAATTCAGATTACTCAATTATCTCAGTTAGTTCACCAGAAAAATTCCTATGTGAGGTGATAGGAGAGATCGAACGGTTTAAAGGGTTTTCAGCATTAGCTGTGGCCTTAATGGGAAAATGCATTTTATTTCATCATCCCTGCTACATGGAATGCAAGCTAATGTGATAAATTTGCATTCATCTCCTTGACCTTCCCTTGTGCAGAAGAAATCAGGAGAAAATATCACCAATACAATTAGTTTTTACAAGAGTTTTTGTGGCTGTTATTTGGACTCCATGATAGAGGTGGGTTTTTTCCCCTTTTTGCATATCCATTCATGTTCTCAGTGGAACAGCATTGCACGTAATTTACATTGGCTAATCAGAAGATTTTTGCAGTTTTGACTACTGTGCATAATACAACAGGCAAGATACTTACCATATCTCTACTAAAAAGCCTGTAGCATGAGTTTAATCATGCTATTTAATTGCTAGGCTTAATTTGAAAATAATTGTTCACAGCAATTAAGTAAATGCCCCAATTTCATTAACAGACTTCCTAATTAGAAAGTACAACATAAAAGTGCTAATGTTGCTTCATTAGTCTTGAATTACTGGTTCTAATACTACTTTTTTACTGTCTATACAATTTCTCTCTGCAGTAGAATATCAGCCTAATAACTGGTACTAGATTAGTAACAAATTTCCTGTTGTAGCACATTCATGTCCTAGCCAAATGTGCAATGTTTTATTACAAAGGACACTCATGTCTATATTTTAAATTTTAAGTATAGTCTGAAATGAAAAGAAATTTGAGATACAGCAATATCTGATAAAATGTGTAGGAATAAATGGCTTTCAAGAAGAATACAAGTTTTTTCAAAATTTAATGTCCCAATACGTGTGCTACTTTCTATATAAGAAACAGTGCATGAGAAATAAATGGGAAGTAAAAAGATAGGAAATGTGACTGCTGATAGGATATAGTGATGACCGAAATAATTATGGCAGTGTCACAATGTGTCATTATAGATGCCATGTGAGATGTCATTAATGTCTTTAACTGTCAGAGCTATTGTTTCTTTACAACATTGAGGAATCATTTCACTTTTTTACCATATTACTGTAAATGTGTGCAAGAAAGAAGAAGGGTATTTCTATTTCAATCAAGATGATTTCTTTTTTGAATATAAAAAATATCAGTATTCAGTAGTTTCATCATGCCATGGAGTGGAGAAAGAAAAATGCAAAAGTCAAAGTTGCACACAAAAGCAATAAGAAGAAATTTAAAAGATTGTAAAAGTACATAAAAGCACAAGATAGAATAGCCCTTGCTTTTTTCTGTTACCTTCAAGCTTTCACTCAATTTCCTTTATCATTTCTCATATTCTTCCTTGCTTAAAATATAAGGACGATTAAAAATAGGTTAGCAAGAACAACATATTGTTGTATTTCTTGCGAAATCCTGCCAGCTGTCTCATGTGCTGATCATTAGTAGATAAATGTAACATTGGCAACATTTATGTAATTATGGATTCAATATTTGTAAAAGTATGCATATAGTTAGAGTTTGGGATATTTTTTAGTTTTGGATAGCAACTTCTTGTCTCGTTCATGCATGCATATGTATATACAAATTCTAAAGCTCATAAACAGGAAAAGAATAATTTTGACGTACTACTCTCCATCTAAAAATACAAAATCCTGACTATATGCATGGAATATGGCTATGGAGAAAAAGTTACAAATATGTTGAAATGTTGCAAATAGACCATGGTGTTCATCTTGTGGGTCAAGAGGAGATCAAGAGAACTTTCCCTATTGAAGGACAGAATCAGACTCTTCTTGGTACTGAAAGACAATATAGCAAAGAATAGATGTCTTGGTCTCGATTGTCTCCCCATGATATCCAGCCTTTCTGTGCTTTTGCCTAGGACCAGTGTAAACCTGCACATTGGTAATAGTTGTGAGAGCAGTGAAGTATGTATTCACTTTTTAAAAGTGCTAACAGAGTTAGTTATGTGTGTGTATACATTTATTCATATACTTGCTGAAATAAGTTCACCCCGGTTCAACAAAGCAGCAAAGCCTATCTTTATTTCTTTCCTGATTGTCACAACTCAGCAAAGTACTTCAGAGTTTACCCTTACATTCACTCTGTTGGTCCACTGTATCTAGCCAGATTTTTTTTTTTTAAGATTGTCGAATATAAGTGGGTACCACTTTAAATAATGTCCTGCCTAGACAGGAGCTGATTTTATACAAGGACTATTTGTAACTGTAGTTTAGTTAGACGTGATTCCAAGTTCCAGAAGTGCCAAACTAACTTGAATTTTAATTAATTACTACAATGTTATTCAACTTATTCTTCTCTCTTCCAAGCTAGCTCAAGAGAAGAACCACAGCATATACTAAAACAAGTTTTCAATGCTACAGTCCATCTTCTGTAACATACAAGAGTGAAAACAGAAAACTGCATCATTTATGCTTCTTATGTTGTTGAGTTTTAACAGCCTTTGACCTTTCTGGAGGTCCTAGAGTGTTGCTATTGTTTTGTCTCTGTTTGCTGTTATCCACATCATGCAAGGAATTTCTTTTACAAGTCCATCAGCCAGAGTTTTGTTTTATCCATGTATTTGATGAAGTTTTTATATCATGAGAGAAAAGTTATGATATTTAGCATAGCTGAAATTGTCTGTCTTTCAGCCCACATCTTTGTGCATTTTCTTTAACTTACTCAATGTTTCCTCATTTTGAATCTGTGAAAATACTGGTCTGACTGTGTCTCTGTAGTTGATTTGTGATTGCGGCTAAGATTCCATATAAACAGACACCTCTACAGTAACCCTTCCAGTGGCCCCTACAGAACTAAAATTACAGCTTTTATCTTTCCTTTAGACAGTTTGCAAAGTTGTTTTCTCCCTTCTTCTCTTACCCCTGAGCCCACAGATTCTTTCTGACATGATTAAAATTAGTTGTATTAGGGGGAAGTTCCAGAATCAGGCCTTGTGTCTGTGTGCATGCACTCACATGTTGAGCTTAAATTGCTTTTTCTCCATATTTGTTAATAATTCAGTCACAGTGAGCAACACTACAAGATAAGGAAAGAGAAATAATAGAATAAGCCAGATGGTACTTCAATTTCAAATGGGAAATGTAGAGTTTAATATTTTCCTCTGGTTATGAATAAAAAAAGAAAGACAGGAAATAACCTTTTTTTTGAAAAATTGTGCTAATAGGATATTGCATAATATTTAAACATATATTCATAGGAAATGGACCAGAATGTAATCAGCTTTTACTACATTACTTATTATTAGATTTCAATTTGAATGTCAGAAAGATATTTTATGATAACCATTTTTTATGGTTTTTGTTATTTGTCATCTGTCTTATGGAGAGCTTTTTCTTTTTTTCATCATTTAAAGCTGATATTTCTAAATGAGAAATTTTGGAGGGAAGGATGCCATAATAAACTTTTGGAAAGTTGCAAAGTTGATAATTTTAAAGGATTTTTTTTAATAGGAATGAAAACTAAATAAAAACCAATATATGTTCTTCCCAGGGAAATCAGTGAAAACTATTGAACAGAAATATGTATTCTCCAGCAAGGGGGGACTTTCACATGTGCTTATATGTTAAATTGAAAACCAGTCAGCTCTCTTGGCTCCCTCTTCTCTCTCATAATTCTATCCCATGAAATTCCTCCAAATAGGTCCCTGGATAGTCCAAAGTCTGCTCTCATGAAATCTAGGATTGTGAGCCTGTTTATTGTCTTGTTCCCTTCTCTTGGGGTCTTAAACTCCAACATCTCACTGCTGTCAAGACTGTCCCTGACCTTCACAGCCCCAGCCAGCTCTTTCCGATTTGTAAGTGGCATATCAGCGTCTCAGTCATCTATGTCAGAATGTTGTCACCAGTGCATGCATCAGGTATGGACTGCGCCCTGCTGTGTTGCTCCTTCAGCTGATCCTGGAGCAACAAAGCTGATTTGATTTCAGAATTATATGAGATATTATGGCAGTCTGACAAAATTTGAGATTTTTTTCATTTTCTTTCTTGTGATGCACCATGGGAAACATAATGTGAGCCAGACTGTTATGTGACTTTTCAGTCACATACCTCATCAACAGCTCGGCAGGCAGAAGGTGCTACTTGCAAATTACGACTATCAAACATAAAGAAAAAATATTCAATGCCACTAAATGTTCATGATATGAAGCAGTTCATGAGGACACCATCATGACATCTTCACTTGCCTTCACACTGGAAATTGCCATTTTACTGTCAAATAGCTGTTACAGTAGCTGCAGTAGACTTTCTAGTAACTGACCTGTCAGTATCAGCAGTAGCAGGATGTGAAGGACTTGCTCTTCATGGGTCAAATTTCTTTAGATTAAGTGCTACTGATGTCAGAAGACTGCTACAGACTTTGGTTATCTAGCAACTGCTGTGGAGCGTAAGGATGACAGAGAGCTTACTTGAGAATTTATCTGATGCATCAACAGCAAACTAGTATTGAAATTTCTATTCCCCTGTTTACTAGCCTGCAGAAACATGTACTATACGGATTAATGGATCGGAAATGATGAGAAAATAATTACTTTTTAAAAATGCTGAGGGACAGATTACGTAACTTGCCGTGCTCAAGCTGTGTGGCACTTTGCTCACACAGGTTTCCCAACTACATACAGAGGAGGAAACCTGCTTCCTGTTGTTCATCCTCCCCTTCAGTGATGTTTATAAACACTGTTTTCTCTGATCATGTATATATTGTTGAACTCAAATCTTTTCATCTATTTGATTCTTTGTTTAGTCCTGTATTAATGGTGTTGGTACTTTGCAGTTTTGGATGATGAAATCTTACCCAGAGCACTAAGCATTGCTGCAAATACTTACTTAATTGGTTGAAAAAAAAAAGTCAAAAACATGTGTTTGGAAGAATACATGGTGGCATTTCCATGTACCACACCATCATTTTCTATACCCTGAAGTAAATTTGAATATTATGTTTTCCTCCTTACCCTCAAGATGGAAGAGTCAATGAGAAATCTGAGATCTCTCTAAAGTTTTCTATATGCAGAACTTCAGGATAGGCAGCTGGATGTCACCCTCAGGATCTTACTTGCTCCATTTATGGCTGCCAGTATTCCTACCTTCAAGACAGGATGCAGTGTTGACATTTTTTTCTTACGTATTAATGAACTTGCAAGGTATGGTACTTTGCACGCAGGAGGTTTGACTTTGAATAACTTTAAATAATATTTTCTTATCACAATTTTTCTACAGTTTAATAAAATTTTAAAAAAATTAAGTGCATCTTACAGGAAAATGTGAATTATTTAAGATAGTATATATTTAAAACAGAAATTATTGAAAAGAGGATTACAGCATAAACTTAACAAGTTTTGAAAACTGTCTTGCCTCTAAAGTTCTGTCTTTTTGATTGACTGTGTAAATATGTATGTGTGGCTTTCTGCAAGCTTACTCTTCTAATGAGTAGACTGAGATGCTGGTTTAGAAGGACTCTAGGAGGTGGATGATGGACTTCTAGAACTACTTGCTCCTGCAGGTCACCGTATTGGTAAATGGGGGACATGATGGTGTCCATTTAGCACTATCACTTTATGCCACTTTCAGTGTTTGTTTATCCTATGGTGATTCCAACAAGCTGTTTTCAATTAATTTTTTTTTGTGCTCTAAAATCCTTGTTGAGCTGGGTTTTTGAGTGTTTTTCCTACCAAGAAGTCTTATCAAGACTGTTCAGTCATAAGCTTCAGATCACTTAGATATTCTGCCCTTCTTTTCAGACCAAAGAAACCCCTTCTAACCCTTCCTAGCCTCACTTTAAATTCTCCAAACATAACCTCTCTGCCTTCATTTCCTTTTCATATTTGACAAGTGTTGGAAGTCTATTAATGATTCTTCATGGTCACCATAGCAAATATGGTGGACCTGTAAGAAGTACAGAAAAAAACCCAGAAGTTATTGGGGTTTTTTGTTTAGTTTCCATGGAAACAAATACAAAAATAAAACATCAATTTTGTACTTCCTTTCTTCTGACTCCTTCCCACCACCAGCGAAACCATATGAATGCTACCCCTCTTACTCCTATTTTTTGGTACCCTACTTCTTTGTCTAATGCCTGAGTTAATTTTGTGGACTTTGCCTGGGGAGCTTGGCTGCAGACCATCTTTGAATGATGCAGAAGTGCACTGACTGCAGGGATCTTGGATGAGTAAGGATAGGGACTGTAATTCTGCAGGAGCGTCTTATGTCAGAGGACTTGGAAATGATTTTTGAGGAGAGAAAGCAGAAAATATATCAGAAAAAAGTGAGTATGTATTAGCAGGATATACAGAAATATTATGTTCCAAATACTACTGGATTGGAAATACACCTGGCAGAGAGCAGCTCTATCATGTAAAAAGAAAAACAGAAAAACTCTGTGCTTGAATCCTTGTACAGTGCATTGCGTTGTACAAAAAGATATACTATAGAGAAAGTTCAGTTTTGCAATTATTTTCTTCAGAATAATGAGAGTTAACATTGTTCTTCACATCTTCTATCTCTGTTTGTCTGTATTTATGTATCTGTAGGCAACTGTATGCCATGAAATATGCCGTGAGTGTTTACAGCTAAAATGCTATTCATGCTATCTGGTAAAGTGGCTACATAAAATGTTATCAAATATATGTTATAAAACACCACCATAAAAAGCTGTGGAATATACCTCAAACAGTGATGATACAATGCGATGAAATTTACCTCATAAAGTCCTAGGAAACCTATGTCTAGGGCACTGATCAAACTGTGAAACAAATTAATTTGAATGGGATCTATTTTTGTAGTACTCCAATATATTTACTTAGAAACCAGCGTAATTCTGATCTCCCAGTTGGAAGGGAAATAGGAAGGACAGCTCAAAGTCATCGTTTTGAGCACATTAAGAGAAGAAAAGTCATGACAGGGTGCTTGTCAAGGAGCAAGCTGAACCAAGAATTATAAATAGGAAGGCAGAGTCAGACAACACTATAAAACACATTGTTCTTGTGACAATACAAATCAGTTCCTCAGACTGACCTAAATACAGTTTATCCTGTCCGGGCAGGAGGAGAATAACCTTAACAATACCCGTGTGTATCAGCACATCATGGATGTTTCATTTGGAAAAAATCCACAGGTTGGTTAGCCTGTTATAGTTTATTATTCATATTGCACACAAACAGAAAAAAATAGGATTAACTTATCAGAAGGAACGCTATTTCAGACAGTGCCTGTGTTTTGTAACTTCCTTAGAGTCTGTTTTTAGAATCTGAAGTCAAGAAAAAAATTAGGACTTTTTAAAGACAGATCTCATTGTCAGAATGATAATGGTCTTCTTGTCTGTGGGTTTTATTATTCCTCTGTGTACTGCTCACAGTGAAGTACAACTTGGTGATTGCATTCCCAGTCAAAATTTATCCTTGCTTCTTTTTCTATAGGCATGTGATATAAGCATCTCCCTGAGGTCCAAATTTATTGCTGTCTTCTAAGGAGCTTTCTCTCCCTTGCTCTTGTTCCAGCACTGCCAGGTATCCTAGGTGTCACTCCTCTGCACTCGCCCATCCTAAGTGCCTTCATTATTCCAGCAGTTACTTACAGAGGTTTTCTCAATACTTTTCTCTCACTGGAGATAAAGGTGACCCAGGATCTCTGCCGATCTCCAAGGAGTTGCAAAATGCATGGCATAAAACTCAATATTACCACTCAGACAGGGAAAAACTCCTCTGTTCACTTGATTTGAGCTAAATCAGAGTTGAAGAATTTATGAGCAACAAGTAATTAATCAGTAATGAGAGAACTACACCTTCAGGATCAGTGTCAGCAATACAACAGATAGACCACAGTAATGCATATTTAAGAGGTGTTTGTAAAAGACCTACAGAATTGTAAACACACCTCAAGACCTAATTCCCCCCAAACTGTAATATGCAGAGAGCGTTTCAGACATGCCCCATGTGGTGGGTAAATAACATGAACTGGCCTCAGATGTTAGTTGATATCATGGGTCTGTGTATGACCACTGGAGTGCTGAACACCTGTTGGGGCATAACTTAGGTCCATAGAGAGAGCTTTCCAAGCTAGTGGTTTGTTATATGTTTATTATAATCCCATAAGAACATATAAACTGTGGTGTAATTTAAGCCTGTTAGGCAAAGTAAGCAAATTTCAGTTAACTGTCTGCATTAACCCAGTAATTAACCTCCAGCCAAAAAGCCTTTTAGTCTAAAAGCCTAACCTAGTCAGATTGCCCGAGCTTTGAAGATACAGGAGGAAGTATGGCTTTGCGCTATTTCATACTGGAGACAAAAAGACTATTGTATGTAGAGAACTAGGAGGCTTAAAGGCAATATCATGAAATACATCAAGTCAAATACCAAGAAGGCATTTACATAATACTTAGATTTAATTTGATGATTGCCTGGGTTATCTTAGGAAGGTTTATACATTTTGTTTTCTGTTCACTGAATTTACTGTTTCAAAAGGAACATCTTTGGGAAAGCTGGAGAATTAAATCCCTTTATCTGTCCACTGAGTTAGTTCAACTGTGGGAGCAGTTGTATTTATCTGCTGGACTTTAACCAAGAGCTATTCAACAGAGAAGGTGCTTCTGTCTGCTGAGACCACTGACAAGAATGCCAACAAGGATTCAACTTTCTGAGCCAATAACTTCAAAGAGAACTGTGCTTTCATTTCAGCACAAGTTAAGGATGTATAGCCAGCAATTTTGCAAAAAGTCTGTGCCTTGGCATTACTTTAAACTGTCTTCTGCCAAATGTTGTCAGCAGCAAAAAGGTTATAATGTATAAGGGGTTCTTTAAGCAATGAAGAGATGTTTCTGGCACCATTCCCCACCTATAAATCTGAAAAAACCCTACTTGCTTCCCTTGAGGGTCCTTATAAGACTAGGCTTCTAAACTCAGAAGTGCTGAATCTATGTGCAACACCAAAAATCAACTCTCTGTCAGAAAAAAATACAGAATAGACTTGTGTAAGCTCATAAACTGCATCAAACTGTCATCTGAAGATGAAGGAACATATGATAACAAAGAAATGTGTGCATGATTTGTGGCAATATGGTGTGGAATTGCAGTCCTGCTAAAGGAATAGATGACATAGATTTAAGGCTGTCCGCTTTGAATCAAAGAGTGGATGATACCAGGCAATGAAATATGTCTGTGCAGTTAATTTCCTTAGTGGATGAATTTCTCTAAAATGCTGTTGTTTCTCTGAAGATGGACTGTAGAAAGGTTTTTGTGCTTGAAATCTTATGCCTTTTTCCCCCTAACCATATCAGTGCATCTATGTAAAAGATTCTTGTCTCTCAAGCAACCTTGTCCTTTGTATCACCATAATACTTAAATAATCAATCAGCAATCAAGACACTATTGTACCAGGCAAAAAATGGAAGCAAATCTATGCAGTGAAGTGCAATTATCTGGATACAGCAGTGATCTTATTCTGTGTGTGGATGTAAAATTCATTATTCGTTATCGTAAATGTTATCTGCAGCAGTCATTGAAAAACCTGCTTTATCCATGGTCAAACTTTTTACCTTGTTTTCTTCTCTCCTCAAATGACATGAAATTTAGATCAGACCATCCATAGTGGCTCTGTGCCTGCAATCTCAGGAGATGATCTATGCGTGCAGAAAAATCCCAGAGAAGAGATGCATAAGCAGGAGAGCAATGATTTTGCTATATGCATAAATGAGATGCTTTAAAAGTGCCAAATGAATGTATATAAAATATGATAAATTTGTACACATTAAAACACATTTTAAGCAATGAAACTATGTTCCAAGTGAAAAATGCATTTCAGAGTACTGTACCTGAAAAAAATTAATAGCAGGTTGAAATAGAGATGCAGTCATGCTGTTAGTTTTAGTGTGTTTCTACATGACAAAAAGTCATAAATATTAATGTCTAACAAAATTATATTCTATTGATAAGTAGCAGAATATGTTTGACACATTGAAGAATGAGAACAGAAAGGAAATTGTAACAATTCACATTGCTCAATGCATGACTAATAATAATTTATTCTTTTATTGTTAATAACTGTAAGTTCACAAATTCAGTATCAAACAACTTTTCATTAATTTAATGAAAAAATTTTAAGAAGACAGATTTTTAGATTAATGTCTCAGTTCCTATATGAATGGTGAATGGCAAAGTATAATTTCTTGGTCTTATTTTAAGAAAGTGCCCGGTGTCTAAAAGGCCTTCTCCTGGAGTGCCATGTCAGCAGTGTTCGTGTGATTCTGGAGCTGTAACACAAATGAGTAAGCATAATTAAAGCAAATTTAAAGGAATATGGCCTAAAAATATCTACTCTGGTAGACCAAATGGACAAGCATAAGCACACTGTCAGTGTTTTCTGAAATGACAGAAGCTGAAATTTAAGTATGCAATAAAACCGAGTTTGTTGCCGTCAAAGACATCATTCAGGTTTCTGGATAAGTTTACTGGGTATAACTTAGATAAATCCATTTATATAAAATCTAGTATCAAAGTGGATCATAGCTTGTCTTAGCTGAGAGTGAAGCCTATATCTGGCCAGTAATTTAACTTTATTGCCAAGAAGATTGGCTGATAAGTTAAACTGTACACACTTAGCATTAACTCACATGAATCAAAACTCACTTCAACACTTCATTACAGCAGGGAAAGTTAATGACTTTTCAGGTTGCTGTGGGACTCAGGCAGTAGAAAGTAATAAAAAGAATACACATTAAAATAATTTTGTTGATTTCAGGCAAAATACTGAAGTTTCATCTATGAAATGTGGATCTTGTCAAAGGAGATATGCAAATCAGTTTTATTTAAATAGGGTATCAGAATGCAAACAATAAAACCAAGAAAGCTACCATGAATGCTGCACTGTCTAAAACTAAAACTAAAGCCCGTTATATTCTTCGGAGAACGGATTCTATTTATTTCATTTCTACGCCTGTGGTGGTAAAAGGGATTCCTGTGATGTTCTTACAGGAGTTGGAAATGTAGCAGTGCTAATTCAGTAAGAACTCTCCTCGACTTGCCCATGTTGTGCCACCTCACACTCACCCACCCACCCACCCACCCAAGCTGAGTGAGAAGTGCCATTGGGCATCAGGTGCCTGCATGGCTCCCCCGTTATGCATCTCAAGCTTCAGCATCATGGAAGACTCTAATGCTTATGTGGCTTTTTGTGCTCCTGCTTTCACTCCTAGAGTGAAAGGAAAGAGTGGAATTTGACTCATCATGCAGGGAAAGCTGTTGGATAGACAAAACCAGAACCAAGGCATTAGCAAGCTGTAGCAGATTATGAAATAGTAAAAGCTGCAATAATTATGAATCGTGGCTGATGCTGTGAGAAGCAATTAAGAAAATCAAAGCTGTCCTCAATCCATTCCCTTTAGTTACCCCGATATCAAATATACAACAGTAAACATAAAGCGATGGCCTGTGCATCCTAGTTTGGAACGGTAGAGGCTAACAGAAAATACACAACATTAGATTTGTCCAAGTATTTGTGACCTGACTGATCCCCAAATGCCTGCAAGCCTTTAATCCTGGTCTGAATGAAACAGGGATCACGTTGTATCGCAGCCAGTCTGTGTTGTGGGGGATCCATCCTATTTTTATGCACCCACGTCCCAACCATTCTAACCACCCAAAATTTCATCACCATTGCTCTTCCTAAAGCCATGATGAGACTGCCAGAATTAGAAGGAAATAGTGAGTCTCCTTCCAGAAAAAGGTTAGATATTTGGAAAGAGAAAGCACATACACAAGATATTGTTAAACAGGAAGTCATCAGTGAATTGCAAAGAAAAGCACTTAAGACAAAGAAAAATCATGTGCCTGACATATACTGGAAGCTGAATGATTCTGAAGCCAGTAAGTTTTGCTAATTTTGAGGGAAATGTCGCTTGTATTTTTACTTTCATTTCAAGGAAATAAAATCTGGTCATCTAATAATTGAGTGAGGACTCCTGTTCAAAGAATTGTGAGCTTCCTTAGAAGTTACTGTGAATATAAAATTGAAGATCCAAGTCAAAGAAGCACAGAATATACATATTTGAATACAGTCTATCTATAATAAAATTGATAATATATATAGAAATTTTCATCAAGAAAGAACTGACATCTTGGTCAAAACATGACATTGCCTCTGGGAAAGCAGAACATGTTCAGGGACTTAATAAAAGTGTTAGCAATAGTCTCCAGAGCTGCAAGCAATAGTCCCTTTACAGAGTCATTAATGGTGTTATAATTACTCTGAACAACTTTTACAATACTAGTGTTCACTCAAATAAATAAAAAACTAATGGATGTGGTGACTAATTTTTTGTAAAGCACTGAGCTGTTAACATTAACTTCTAATATCAAATATTAATCCTGATTTTCATCATGTATCCATTACTAAAATATTAAAGAACTATTAAAATGCTTTGTATGCATCTTTATATTTTTTTTTTGTTTGAATCTGGAGCTCTTGCCCTTTTCTTTCACAGTGAGTCTCTGTGCAAGTGTTTTGAGTGTGTACAACTGATCTGAGTGCCTTTTGTCTTATTTTCTGTCTTCTCTTCAGAAGTTCCTCCTGTGTTCTTTACTGTCTCATTCTGCAAGTCTCTCATATATCACCAGTTCTCTCCACCTTTTTCCTCTACATTTCTCTGATCCTCTATTAACTTCTTTCATGACTAAGTCTTGGTTACAGAGTCAATCAATGCTTGCATGTGCCAGAAACTGAGGTGGCAGATATGTCCAAGCCTAGATTTTCATTGCCTAGAGTTTTTAAGGCACACCTGTTTTTGTAGGCAGTATGAGTGGGAACCAGAACACACAGATTTACATCCACTAGCCTTAGGCACTCCAGTCTAATAATGGAATACCCTGCTGGATGTGAACCCACAAAAGATAACCTTCAATACGTGTTGAGCAGAGACTGATGAGCTTTCTCATTAGACTGCTGTGGGAATCTGGCTGTGACTCTAGTGGTGTACATACTTTATTTTAATGGAATGAAAAGTTATGTTAGAAGAAGGAGGCTTCAGTTGCTGCATCCTCTGTAGAACATAGCAAATCACATACATTCAATTTGGCAGTGAGATGGAAGGCAAGTAAAGAATAGGCCAGAGGAGGTATTTTGGCTAGTCCAGAGGTATATAGCAGAGAAACAGCTAGGCCAACTCCGTTCTGGTGTGCTTATTACTTAACCTATCCCTGCATATAAGCAAAAGGATAACATATTTTTGGAATAGAGTAACATTTTAAACACCAGACTATTAACTGCATTTTGGCAGGAAACTCTTCCTCTCACTCCTCCAAATCCCATTTCTATGGCAGCTTGCAGGTACTGACAAATATCAGCAGTCAGGGCACCAACTGTTGTCTCACCTTTCACAGCTATACAGGGGAAGGTATTGATGCACAGCTGTGTCTTATCAGACATGCTTACGGAAATCAGGCAACTCCATAAAATGTTCTCCCCAGAAAGGCATAGGATAGTGAAATATTTTTGTTTATTGAGTGAAGAGTCCTTCCACTGGTAAGCTGAGGGTATTTTGTTTGTTTTTGCAAGTGTTTGCTTGGTGGTATTGTTAAGTTTTCTTGTTTGTTTTCTTAGATCTATTGACATTTATTGCCCGTCTCAATAAGGCAACCTATATTTCTGTTTACAGTTTAAAATTTGGTTTGGTTGCAGAAAGCAGTGAAGGATGATGCATATCTGTGGTAGTCTGTTTCATTTTTTTTTTTCCATTGGTCAGAAAAGCAGGCTAATAACATTATTTGGCTAGAAAGGTCTTAAAATCTGTTTGCAGTCTGGTAGGTTAGTAACTGAGTGCAATTATGTGGTCCAAATAGTCCTCTTGATGAAAAAGGATGTTTCTTGGTAAAAAACCAATTACTTGGTTTAGGGAGATGTGTAAGTTACAGCTTTTTCTGGAAAAGAATGTTACTTTATATCCAAAGGTATCAAAGATCTTAACTGTAAGACCTACGGAAGCAGAGGAGGAAACTAGGCTTTTGCACTTCAACAAGGTTTAACTTGTATCCTATGTTGGATGTCCTTGATCTCCTGAAAGACAAGACAATGGATGTCTGAATTTCCTTTTAAGAACTACCAACTTCAGCTTGCTGCAAAGCCTAATCTTGCCAGAAGTGATTGTATAAAATAGGAGATTCTTTCTAATATGTTTTTTTGTCATGTTGAAGAGTTGAAGCCAGTTGGATTGAAATTTATCTGTGTGGCAGTTAGGAAAACTTGTTGTTTCTGACACTATAAAGTATTAGTGTATTAGTGAGACTGAAGTAGTAAATGTGCAAGAAATGTCTGCTGATCTATACAGCCAAATTCCTGAAAATTTAAAAGAAGCCAAAGAGATGGGAGAAATTGTTTTCTTTCACTAATTCTCTACACAGTATTTTTAGTTAGTTGATGTTCTCTATATTAAATTCTATAAAACGTGCTAGAATTTCTATGGGAAATGTTGATAGTGTTATCACATGTGGATTGTACTGACTGATTTACAGATTTTTTTGTTATAGTGTTTATATATCTAAGAACTACAGGGGTTGTTCTGTTTTGNGATAGTGTTATCACATGTGGATTGTACTGACTGATTTACAGATTTTTTTGTTATAGTGTTTATATATCTAAGAACTACAGGAGTTGTTCTGTTTTGGTTTGGTTTTTTTCTTTTCTTAAATATATCTGGATATCTATAAGGAATTAAGCTTTTAGAGGTTTTTCAGTATCTCCCTAAGACTTGCTTGTATATATAACTGGAAAAGTCTGCTTTTAGTCTCCTCTGTGTGCTGAGAAGATTAAGCTCTTTGGTAAAAGGAGATAAAGTAGGGGCCTAAGGAGCTGGGAAGATTGTTTATATGCAGCTGTAGCCATTTCCTTTAGTAAATGTGTTTGAAGTTACTCCTCAGTTGTGTAACATGAGGTGCATCCTTTTTTCCCTTTTTTTTTTTTTTACTCAATCTTTCTCTGGAAATGTATGAGATGTGTTCTCTTCCCATGTTGGTGTGGACCCCGTCAACTGTGGAGCACTAACTGCCCTAAATATAGCTGTTGCATAGAAACCCCATTATACCCAGGTAACACAGCAGAAAAGCTAAATTCTGTCTGACATTAGTGTAATCGTGTCTGCCCTGTGCATACACATGAAAACAGAAAGATGCTAGTGCTTAAAGTATGTAATGTCTGTTGTATTTGTACTTTCCATGTACCCTTCCTCTCTGTGTGAGTAAATTGTAATAACTGTGCGCTTAGTCTCCATCCACTTGCAATATCCTTGTTGAAAACATCTCATTTCTGTCTTTGATTTGTATTGCCTGTAATAGTAGTTATTTTCCATTGTATTTTTTTTAAAGAAGTGGTATTGTTCGTTTTCCTCTGACACTCAATATATTTATGCTTTGCACATTTTCCCTTGAAGCAAAAAAGGCATGAAGATGTATTTTTAGCTGTTTAGAGGGCAAGGTGGGAAATAATTGAAACAGTGCAAAGATTCTTCCTGCCTCAGCATTTCCCTTATGTGACCTTTAATAAGGAAGAGTTCTCCTTTGCTACAGAACCCTGCCTAGAAACTGTTACAGTATGACAGGACACAATTATTGCCTAACACAGTCTGTGACTTACACATAATCACTAAAAAAACCGAAAGTTTACTGTTTTACAAGTTCATAATGGAAAATATTTTGTATACAGTCTTTTGTGTGCTCTTTAAATAAACTGCTTAACATGTTCATTAGAATAAGCCGTCTAAAGTTTTCTTTCTGCTTATTAATCAGCTTTTACATATTTACTTAGCACTTACAGGAGCTTAACAGGTCTTCTTGCTTGTCTTACTGTTTTTTGGGGTAGGCAATGAGTCACTTTAATGTCTTGATGTCTTTTTACCATTAAGTGGCTGATATCCTCGGCAAAGAAGATTTTGCCGGTTGAATTGTAATATTCTTGCTTTATATATAGAAAAAACAATAAACACAGAGACCAGACACTTAAAACATTTGATTGAAAATTCAGTTGAAAGCAAACATGGATAGTCTGTCATAAACATAGCTAGGCTGAAATCCTTTCAGAATTGTTTTAATGCAGTTTTGTGCTATTTTTAGCAACCCCAAAACTTTTACTATTAAGTCTGGAACATGGTCTGGACTATCCAGGATGCATTTTCTCTTGCTAGGTAAATACATGACTTATTTTCTGAAATTGTCAATGCTACTGCATAATGTATTTTTTGATGGAGTGTGTGTGGTTTTGTTGTGCTTTGTTTCTTTTTTTTTTCCCCAGTGTGCTAGACCTGTACAGAATACAAGCAACTCTTGAAAAGTCTCGTTTATGTAGTAGAGATCTAAAAGCTAAAGGGAAAGCTTGAATTTTTTTTGTTAGTTTGCCACTTTTAGGCTTCTGAAACTTGAACAAAAAATATTAGGATTAATTATCCTATAATTAAATTTTAATTCCTATCTTAGTCATAATTACTTGTTGAAGGTCTTTGGAGATGCTTTAGATTTGGGCCTAACTAATACATTGAAGATGGAATTCAATGAGCTTAATATTTGAGTTTCTGTAGTAGTGTCTTCAATACTTAAGAGTTAAGCTTGAATACAGTATTATGAATGCCCTCTAGTGCTTTTGCAAAAGCTCCAAGAAGTCTTTTATTTTTTGGTGTAATTGCTAGAAATGCAGAGAGTTCATTTTTGCCAAAGAAATTTAATCCACCGTTTTTTTAAAAGATTGTTTTCATATGGAGTTGCTCCTTTAAGACTTCAGTTCCTATTTACTTATTTCAGTAAATACTGGTTTGTGAAAAGCAGTATGAAATTACTGGCTATGCTACTTTGCAGCCTACTTAACAAGCTGCAAATTTTAGATTTTTTTTCTTAGTGCTGGACTCTTCTGAAAAAAAGCCCTGATATTAATACTGAATCTTTCAGAAGATATGGCTTTAGTAATTTTGTCTGCACTTTTGGCTGTCTTCGTCACTGCGTTAATTTGATTTGGGTCAAAAGCTTTTCTTCCCTTTATAATACTGCATTAGGATTTTTCTTGAGAGTTTTTTTATCTGTTTAATGTGGGTCTTGAAGCAGGTGTGAAAAAACATCTCTTTCAAGGCAGTCATATCAACACATCAAAAACAGCAGCAAAGGGAAGAACTCTGATGTTTTTTCTCTATGTAACCCATATGCTATCAGGATGCATTTGAAGCATATGTGCTATCCTATGGAAATATCCCTCAAATTTTCGCAATATTGTCAAAGCTTTCCAGCTTCCAGCTATGTTTAACGCAAAAGCCTGACTATTCTTATACAGTGCTAGCTACAATGGCACACTGTTTATTTGGGGGAAAATCCCTTCCCAAGTAAAAATAAATATGCTGTTTGGCACAGCAGGTCCCTTGGACCTGTAAGGTTGAAGCTCTTTACAAAGGCAGCAATGAAGCTGTTGAAGTAGAGTTTTCCAGGGCATCTGTGACACTGTCTTTCTTCCACTTCTCTCATGTTGTTTATCCCAGACTGCTGGTCATGTCCTCTGTGCCTGTGAACCCTGACAGAATTGTGGCTGGTTCATGAGGCAAGCGACTGCTGCTGATATGCTATTCATCTTTCTCCTCTCTAGTTATTTTTCTGTGTTTTGTAGATTTGAGTTTGCACTGTTTAGTGCCTATGAGACTGGACTATTAAAGATTAATGACTCAAAGCATTTGTCCATTTGTGGAGGTGTCAGGGTATTTTGCTGAGGCCAGGTTTGCATTCCTGGAGGGAGGAGGTGAGTTTCGGGTGTGTAATGGCCAGTGTGCATAAGACAGAAGGTGAAGCCACATGCCAGGCTTTGAGGCATTTAAGAGGCAACTTCTGCAAGGTGAGATGGTCTCTCTTATCATGCTAATTGCCTTCCCTTCATGGACTTTATGATCTTGAATTTATGCAACTTTTTTCAGGTTTATTTTAAATGTGTGGTTTTCTTTTAGTTGACTGCCCGTTCCTTTAACACAGACATGCTCTTACTTTTTGCTAGCTCACAGCACTTTATAAGGCAAAAAGTTGGTTATAGTAGTTAGTACAGTATGAAAGAATAACCTTAATGATTAAAAATACTGATTGGTTGGACTAAAAAATGCAAAGCAGTTAGAAGTATGTAGACATAGGGGCTATTTGCCACTTATGTCTTCAGGGAACTAATGGTTTTTTGAGAGAGTATCAGAAGAAAATATTAACAGGAAAATGAAGCACAGAAAATTGAATTATAGGTTAATACTCTTCAACTGAAAAAGAGCTGGAAGATCTACTGATTAAATAGAGTTGTGACTTCAAGGATGAGCTTTAGAAGAAATATGAGAAGTTTAAAAGGGATGTCGGAAAGACAGCCTCCATGATCTGTAGTGTGTTGCATAACTAAATACTTAATGTGTAAAGCATAGCGGATTATTTTCTAAAATATTAAACCTTTAAAAAGAAAAAAAAAAACTCATTAACCTTTTAGAATTGCTTGGAAGCTATGGCCAATATGTAGAAGCTTATATGAGGCATCTTGAAATACACCTCTGGAAACAGCTCTACAGTATTGGTTAATAATACCGTATAATAATTTGATTGATAGTCCATTGATATCGTCATTAGTACTTATTTCCAGATAGGGTGAGTAAGATTTTTTTTTTCCTGATTCATATACAAATAGTAGAACATATACCTGTAATTTGCCACTATTGAAATGTATTAAATGCACAGTGTTTTCCTATACATTTCATTCTACTAAATTGTTTCCCTCCGCTGTGATTTTTACTCCAAACTCTTCTTACTAAATATTCACCTGGAACTATGGAGCAAAACATTTCTGCTGAAGGGAGGCAGCACACATTAAGCTATTATTATTAGTCATATTTAGAGGCAGATGCCTAGAAAGAAAAAAATAATTCTTGTCATGACTGTTTTGGCATCAAGAAATTTTGTTGTTTTTACTTCTCAGTCAGGAGGGAGAAAGGAATGCTACTTTAAAATACTGCTTTTAGCACCTAGGTTAATACAATACACTGCTTCACCTGGAAGATGATATATAAAGGTGTAAATATTTTTTAAATGGTGCATTAAAAAAATCACTGACTCCAATAAGGAACTGTTTCCTATTTCTGCTTTCAAGTGGCTCCCATAAGGGAAGTAATACAGCTTCAAATTACTCCAAAAAGGGGAGAGACTCATTAGTATATAACACTACATAAATATATATTTATACAGGCTGGTTGGCATATGTTATTTAAACACTCTTCTTCTGGATATCTCAGCACTATGGAAGTAGTCTACATTTGAAGATGCTTTAGGGTCTACATTTAGGTAGATTTCTCCACTTCTTTAAACAAGACTTTGTGCAAGGGTGTCCGTAAGAAGTTAGGTCCCTTTAAAATGTGTTGTTCAGGAAAGTGGATTTCTCTTAGTCTACTTCTATTATCTATCCTAAAATGACTGGGCTGTCATTCTTTAGGATTAATCAATAGGTATCTTATAGAACTGTAAATGGGTACCTTTTTGCTGGGTGGAATTTTGCTACAATGAAATATGACTCTCGCAAGCACTTGTAGGTCAGGGTTTTTTCCTCCTGTGCTGAAGATGAAAAATAAGAGTAAATCCAAAATTGAGATTATCTTCATGCAGTACAGCAGGTTTGCATTTCTGGCCTGTCTCTTTCCCTGCTTAAACTTTTTATGAATACCCTAGGAAAATGTCTGAATCTTATGCTATATAAAGAATTTCATTTAATCATCTGGGTGATGCCAAACTTTTTTTGACATCTGATTTTTCTGTGGTATTTGTGCTTTGAGAAGTAGTGTTTTGGGATGTTATGCCTATATTGGTAAATTAAATAAGTCTATGGATATGTCATGAGTACAGCTGTACTGTGTCAGCCAGCCTTAATGCCAGAACACTGAACTCTTAGTCTTTAAAAATATAATCTCTGTTTCTAAATTGATATTTGGGAGTAGTTTATGAACACTGCCAATTCCTGAATTGTGCCCAAGAATAGTTTGGGAGAGCACTCTTTAGTCCAGGCCAAAATCCATGCCAGACATGACTGTTGTAACAATTAAAAGGACAGATAATTGAATTCCAATGCTGTGGAACACTTCCTAGTACTTTTAATGGAATAGTACATGTCTAGCCAACATAATAAGCTAAAAAGTGTTTTGGTTTCAAACATTTCAATGTGTCAGTTAAATATAGAATTGGCACTTATAAGGGCACACACAAACTGCCTTAGTAAGGAAACATGTAATGAGTTTAAACTGTAGACAAAATAATTGACACAGCCTTGAACAGTTCAGCAGTTCACTTGTGTGGCAAATCAGCTCATGGTTTTGTAAAAAGCATGTTTTCTTTGTTTTCAATTGTTTTTAATTTGTTTTCTGTTAATGTTCTGTTTCACAGCCTTAGACTATTTCAAATGTCAGAGTGCTAAGAGTTGGAGAAAAGTACATTTAGACTCAGGATTAACCAATGAAGAATGTGTTGGAGATATAACCTTCCTAATTATTGGTATTTTTTTAAGTCTCTAGATCTTTTAAACATGTTCAGTAGGAGCAGAATCTGAAATCTCAACTTCTGGCTTTCAGCTACCAACATATGACAACATGTATCTTCTTTAAAATAGTGATCAAATATATTTCCCCACTGCTGTACAAATCTCAAGTGTTTATATGGCATGCATTCATGTTCAGTCCTTAAAAGTTCATCATTATTTCTTGAGCACCTAATTGGTGCAATTACATGAAGAATTTTATAGTAAATAGTCAACTGCTATAACTGATACACTGATATCATACAGAATTTGTTAAAAAAATAGAAAATGTTAACCTTGCTGTGGGACTTTTTCTTTACCTGTTTGTACCACAGAAGCTTGTCATCCCTGATCTGCATATTATACAGACATTCAATTTTCTGTTTTTAAGGGGGGAAACATGAGATTATTTTCATGAATTCTTCTGAATATTTTATATACCTTAGACTCCCAAAATTTCTGTGAGGAGTTAATAAACAAGAATGGTCTAAAAGCAATATGGGCTGATAAATGTATGGCTTTCAATTAGCTCTTCAGTGGATCATCAACTATGTGAGGCAGAATATCTTGAGGGAGGGTAGATTTATAGTTCAATGAAAATCTCAGCCACCAACAGAATTTTCTAACAAAGGATTTCTGAAGTGATAAAGAGCCATGCGTGGAAAAAGGATCTTTAAGAAAGGCAGGAGAGAAAGGAAAGAACCACACAACATAGGTGTGGTTTTATGAATGATTTAAATATACTGTTACGAGTTGCAGTCAATTACATTTCCAGTGTCAGCACCAGCACTCCTTGGTCTGACTGCAAGCTAGCAGTGTAAAATAAGCAAAGCTTGAGCTGTTTGTCTTGACCAAAGGTGATTGTACAAGGGATAGTACTAGAAACCTCCTTTGCACAAGCAAGGAGATTTGGAAAAATTAGACCATCAGTGAGCTTGAGGAGAAAGCTGGGGGCCTCTGTTTACAACAACAATGCTAATTGGTTTCTGAAACTGCACTTCTTTAGCATTGCTTTGAAAAATGTGGAATCTGCCAGAAACAGGCTGCTGCAGAGCTTTTCTTCTTCTTTTTTTTTTTTTTTAAATAAAGCAAAGAAAACAAACAAACAAACCCCTCAGGCACTTAGAAAAAGTTATTTTGCATGTACAGATCAATCCATCTATCTGGAGCAAGAGCTCTCTATTACAGAATTATGTATGCACTTGTCATGTATCAGCATTTCCCTGGTTGCTGTCAAGATGTTTTTAATCTTAAACTAGATGGCTTGACCTCAGGATGCTTGTCTTCTGTATTCCAAATGCATAGGTATTGCCTAACCATAGCTGACCTCCTCTCCAGAGACTGATAGAAAGGTGAGGGAAGAGAAAGAATTCTTAGAAAACAAATAGATCTGTTTGACACCCAGGATTCACAACATAATACTACATGAAAGCTACATCAGAGACTACCTGGAAGGAGAATTCAAGAAGATATTCACAGCAAGGGTCTGGAGCAATAACTTCTAACCTATCCCCTCAAAGGAGTTGTAGCGTTGCATCAACATTCTGTGGAGAAGTATAGGAACAGTACAGAGAAATTGCTTCAGGATTTTTCATTTAAAATAGCTTATATTCAACTACAGGGGATAAATGCCCAGGTATTTTCCAGGGGGTGGGTTTTTATTTAGCAGAATTGGGCTGTCATTAGGATGCTTGAAATTCAACAAGCAGGAAAGAGATGGCAAAGGAAATGCTATCTTTCAGCATTGCTGGTTTGAAACTTTAAAACGCATGCAGTACTGAAAAAGTAAGTTGTTACATATTGGCAAGTAGCACTGCAGTTTATTACTGCATATCCTGTTTAAAACACGTTGGCAGTTTCCTAGTCAGACTTGGCAGTAAGATATTCCACACTTCATGTGAAGCCTTCATTTTATCAGAGTATAACATAATGATTTAAGGAGTTATGACATTCAACATAACGGATCGTGAGATCACTTTAATAATTCTCTTTATGTCAGGGTAGGAAATTTGTTAACTTTATTAATACCTTATCTTGCACATCTGTCCTCATGAGCTGACATTTTGTGCAAAGTAATTCATTAAAATTCCCCATTTTCATTTTTTTTCCTTCTGGGTATATTAGGTATAAAGTTTAAAATCATACTTGTAACAGTGGAGGTTGGCTAAATGAGAACTGCCTTTAAGATTCTGTTCATTTGTTTCTTAATAGCATCCTGGTTTTTTCAGGTAACTCTGTTACTTCTTCCAGCAGCCAGTAGATGAGGATAAATAGACTGAAACCCTCAACAGAATAAATGATGTCCAAATGAAATAATCCTGTGTCAGAAGAATGAAGGGTAATGCCTTGATTTATGATGTGAATTCTTTCTGTTGGAGAGTGTGAGGTAACTGAAACATATATTTGATAGGCTCAGCTGTCTTTGATGTGTAGTGGTGTCACGGCTAACCCCAGCCAGCAACCAAGCACCGTGCAAGTGCTCACCCAGGGGGATGGGGTAGAGAATAGGAAAAAGCACATGGATACCTCAAACCGTGAGTTAAGACAGTTTAATAGGGAAAGCAAAAGCCCCACACACACAAGCAAAGCAAACCAAGGAATTAATTCATCCCTTCCCATGGGCAGGCAGGTGTTCAGACACCTCCAGGAGAGCAGGGCTCCATCACATGTAGCAATGGTGACTTGTGAAGACAAATGTCCTCACATCAAACATCCCCCTGCCCATTTCTGTCTCCTCTCCCCAGCTTTATAAACAGAGCATGATGTCCCATCTTATGGAATATATCTTTGGTCAGTTGGTGTCACCTGTCCCAGCTGTGTCCCTTTCCAACTCCTTGTGCACTCCCACCCCTCAGCATGGCAGTGCTAAAAGCAGAAAGGGCCTTGACATTGTGTAAGCCCTGCTCAACAATAACAAAACATCCCTGTCTTATCAACACGGTTTCCAGCACAAACCCAAGACACAGTCTTGTACTAGCTATGGTGAAGAAAATTAACTCTATCCCAGCCAAAACAATGACAAATTGCTAGCTTTACGCTCACTCAGATTTATTCTCTAACATAAGAGGATGTGATGGTGTTTTTGCCTAGACATGCATTATCTAACAATCCCATGTGGAACAGGTCATATAAATTATATGGTTATATAATTACATAGACTATTTTTATCATCAATTTGAAACAACTGAGAAGCCATTTATGCTTCATTTTTTTAAGTAATGAAGCATAGTTAAGGTATTACTTCAATATGGTAAAACTTAGAAGTGCCCATTTCTTTTATTACAATTTTGGGCTTTGTTAAGGAATAAAAAAGAACACAGAATAGTATTCAATACACATCAAACCTCTTAAAATGCATTGACTCTCATTCAGTGATTTGTTCTTAATGGGATGTGGAGTGGATGGGGAACAGATGGGGAGTTGGAGGCACTTTCATGTAGGACAGTGTTTGACTGAAGTTTAATATAATACCTGATGCCAATTTAAGCCTCCAGATTTATCATGTGTTGTGCTATCATACCTGAAGCAGTTTCTGGTTCCATTAAGAGCACAGAACCTTGGCTGTTTCTCAGGGAGCAGAGGGTAAATGGTGAATATATCTTGCTGGTTACAACAGCTTTTGCAAGAGGAAAAATGCAACTCATCTCTGAAGCTTATAGCAGTAAGATTTTTCTGCATGCCAGTCTTGTCAGTTTTTCCCCTCTGCAGTAAGAAACGAGTTTGGAGGAAATTATCCTTGCTGTGGAGACCCAAACAAGTATGTCTAAGGGGTAAAGAAGTGAAGCGAAAAGAAAGTGTGACAGAGGAATATCTCTTAATGTGAAACATCTCGGCCTTCCCTCATATTACAATATTGCATTGTAACTACAAGTGCTACAAGTCATGCTACAAGCATGACAAGTGATGCCACCCAAAATGTGGTGGTAACAACTTGCTTTACAGCTGAAGGAGCTCTAGAGTTGTGCGTTCTTAAAGAATGAAAGTCAGTCACAGTACATAGAAAATACATAAAATTTATTCAGTCATTCTTTCTTTCTGTTTTCTTTTTTGAAGACTTCCTCCATGATAAATGAATCTAATACATTAATTTCTCCTTGCAACAGAGTTGCTGTGTTCTGTGCTTTACCTGTAACATCTTTTTGTAGTATCAGGACTAACTGAAAAAAAGCAGTTTGCTTTCCTGTATTTTATATAGCCCAGTGGGAGTAAAATTCCTGCTGATATTACTGAATGCTTGTAACACTGTAGGTGGAGGGGGAATGTGGAGAAAAAGCAAACTGTCCACTACCAGAGGCTGAAGAGAATGCAGGAAGCCTGCCTTTGAGAAGCCTTTATTAATCCTTACTACCAGCTCATATGATTAATTGCTATCTCAACATCAGGAGGAGGGGGCTGAAAGGCCAGGAATAGGATTTGTCAAGCAGCAGACCTTGCTAGAAGGGCTGGTTGCTGTCTCCTTAGATGTGGGTAAAGGAGATGGTCTGCAGGCTTAGCAGCCTTTCTTTTTTCATTTTAAACAAAAAGAAAAAAAAATGTAAATACACTGTAATCTGCAGGTTGTAAGATTTGTCACACATGTCAATCCATTTTCTATTCAGACCACCATTGTGGAAGAAAAAACTCCCGTGTACAAGTGGTTTGAAATGTTAAATTACAAGGCCAGCAGGAACTGAATTCTCAATGGTACTGAAATTATTACCTAGCACAGAATTGTCCTTAGCCAGATTGGCCTCTCTTGTGTCTTTCAGGGAGTTATTTTGGGCCTTAAGGTTAGAGTGGAAATCTTCCTTAGGACAGAATTAAGTCTGCACAAAGAGGAATATGTTCTATTGTGTCACAGAGCCAATCAGGTTGGAAAAGACCTCTGAGATCAAGTCCAACCTATGACCAAACACCACCTTGTCAACCAGATCAATGCATTAAGTGCCACACCCATCTTTCGTTAAACACTTCCAGTGATGGTGACTCTACCCCCTCCCTGGGCAGACCATTTAAATGTCCAGTCACCTTTTCTGTGAAGAATTTCTTCCTCATGTCCAACCTGAACCTCTCCTGGTGCAGCTTAAAACTGTGTCCTCTTGTCCTGTCACCGGTTACCTGGGAGAAGAGACCAACCGCCACCTGGCTACACCCTCCTTTCAGGCATTTGTAGGGAGTGATAAAATCTGCCTGTGCCTCTTTTGCTCCAGGCTAAACATCCATCTCCCTCAGCTGCTCCAAACCCTTCACCAGCTTTGCTGCTCTTCTCTGGATGTGCTCCAGCACCTCAATGTTCTTCCTAAACTAAGGGACCCAAAACTGGACACAGAATTCAATGTGCAGCCTCATTAGTACAGGGGATCGTCACTGCCTTCATCTTCCTAGCCACACTGTTGCTGATACAGGCTTGGATGCCATTGGCCTTCTTGACCACCTGGGCACACTCATGTGTCTAGGAAATGTGCCATTGGTCTTCCTGAAATTCTGCAGTTTAAGTAATGACTCAGGCCTTTTCTCATTATTTTCACTGAATTATGCTTGGAAGTAAACTAATTTTGTTTCTGATTAGTTTTGTTCGTCTTTCCCATTCTTATCCAGTGAAGTTGATACATGACAAAAAGTAAAATTCAATGTCAAAAAATGCTGTTGTATCAGTCTGATAAGGAGATGTAAATAGACTTGAACAAATTAACAGGAAAATAACAAGTTAAGAGGAAAATAAAATATGCTAGCTGGCACTTGAGACCAGTATTGAAGGCTTTGAGAATCAAAGGCAATCATACACCAAGTTTAAGGTCATCAATGAAGAGATGCACTTGGCTGTCTCCTGGAATCAACTTTATAAACTTCTGAAATAGTTAACTAACTGGAGAAAGCAGTAGTAGCTTTGTAAATTCATATTATACATTTATAAACTTTATAGATACTGGGAGACTGCATTGGTGATTTACTTTGTGGAGTGGGTTTTACCACTTTAAACTGAATGTGGATGTGACTATACCACAAAAAAAAACAAAGGGGGGGGGGGGGAGANGGGAGAGAAAAAACTGAAGGCAGTAAAATACTAATTCTGTAATGTACTAAAGCACCTCAATGATGCCTACTTTTACTGGTATGATGTAGCTGTCCTGGGCAATCAAGGACAACCAAGTTGCTTGTCTCTTGTACAAATTCCTCCCCTACTCCCATTCACAGCATGGCTGAATTTAAATCTGGATTTGGTATTTGTATGTTTCATCTTGTTTAAATGTAACATTTGAAGGAAGGTACTGTTTCCAACTGAATTTGCCTGATGATTACCAATCTTGCTTTGGTAACTTTTTGTCTTCATGGTAATGGGGCCCAGAGAGAGGGGGAATGTTGTTTTGACTTAAATCTAAGAAGTGAGAAAAATCTGAAATCTTGAAGAAGAAATCTGCAAATCTGCTGTCAGATCTATTAGTCGCTAGTTATGGTGCCTCAAACAAAAATCTGAGAATCTTTATTGTGTTACAAAGTGGAGAAGAAAGAAAAAAAAAAAGAAAAAAGTATTAGTTAGAAAAATAGGAACAGGGAGAGTTATGCTGCTGTAGCGGGTTGAATTTGGAAACCAGGCGGAAACACCAATTCAGTGCAGTGGTTTCACTTAACAGTTTCTTTTGTGTGAGACAAAAATTAGGAGAAAACAAAGCAGGCACAAAACTTACAGAATATAAAGAGGTTTATTAACAGATCAGACATACAGGGAAAAGGGAAAAAACCAAACTGCTGTGGTGTAACACATCTCTTCCATGACAACTCACAGATTGTTATACTGCAAGACATGGACCATTTCATGGGGTTATTAATTTTTTTAAGGATGAATTATTTTGGCTTGTACACAAAGGTTTCTTTCACCACTAGCCCACTAGCCTTTTAAAAGCTTTTTTTTTTCTCTCTGCTTTTAAATAGCTTGGCATAGGCACTTCTACAACCTTTACGAGCCATACATGAATTGTCCATCCCCCCATGTAATTTGAATGGTTTAAAGAGATGATCTTTCAGTTCTGTACCACGGCATGCAAGGAGGTTTTTCAAGCGAGGCGCGAGAAGCACAGCACCGCCCTCTCTTCTTTTCCGAAGCCATTTTTAGCTTTGTCCACATGACTCACTTGTTTTCTCTCGGCTTCAGAAGTCGCCATGTTGCCAGTCAGGCTCCAGGGTGAAGAAACTTTTCTTTTTCCCCTTGCGCTGCTGGCTCCACGGTGTTTTTTTCGTTCGGCGTGGAGTGTGCTAGCTGCAGGCTCCGCCGGCTCCCAGGAAGCCGCGTCGGACGGCCTTAAAGTTTTCCCTTAAGGTTCCCCCTCCCAGCAACCCAGTCCGTGCTGCGGCGCTGGGAGTGCGGGGGACAGAAGGGACAGGAGGGCGCCCGGCCCGGCCTGGCCCAGCGGGCCCTGGGCTCTGAGGGCACCCCTCCATCCCATTCCAGCACCCAGCTGGAAAAGCAAGAAAACTCCCCAAGTCCCGCCTTTCCACGCAGTTTAAATATGTGACATTGAGAGAAACGTAATTGGATTAACAGGTTGTCTGTCAATTCAGGTCAACCCACTATAGCTGCTACACTTAAACCTTGTGTTTCTTAGTGGGTGATGTCTCTGTATTTAGCATATAAAACTTTTTGGTTCCAGTCAGGGTCATTATTCTCAAAAGCCTTTGTAACAAGAACTTTCTTTAAAAACCAAGTCAGAAATTATAGGGAAACTATGTTTCTGTCCTACTTTTGATCTTACCATACGTCTGTAAGGAAGCTCTACATGCAGGAATGCAGGAAGAATAGTCCAATGAAGGTAGTTAAATTGTCTCAATAACTTGAGAATAGTCTAGAGAGGATCAGCATGACAGAGGTCTGTATTTTCCTAAACTTATTTCCTTGAGTTGCTGCTTATCATGGGTTCTTTGACTTTATGTGCTGGTCCAGCCTGTAATTGGGATCTCATTGTGCTCTGCTCTTGTGGAAAACCATGAGTCTTACCAAAATTCTTAGTTTTTGTGGTCTTGAACTCTAGCAAAATCTTTCCTGGGCATCTTGCGGGGACTGCCTTCTCAAATCCACTTCAGACGTTTCTTTATCAGGTAACTAGACATCTGCTGCAACACAGTGCCACAGCCATACCCAGCCATTGTGGACACAAGCAGCACCTGAAAAAAAAAAAAAATTGGGGGGGGTTTAGGGCATTTTTAATGAATTTTGAAAATTTTCAAAACCTCTTTCCATAAGAG
>VZRS01002109.1:431505-471215 GCA_013398055.1 Ifrita kowaldi
GCCCTTTGGGGACAATAGCAGCCCCTAAAAAAAAAAAAATTGGAGGGTGTTTAGTGCATTTGTAATGCATGTTGAAAATGTTCAGACACTCTTCTCATAAGATGGTGCCCTTAGTACCTCTTATTATACCTCTTACTCCAACCACTGAGGAAAAGAAACATGTTCCATATAGTGCTCTTGCCTTGTTTTGACACTGTAACTTTAAGATACTAAAGTATGACATTTTGTCTCTGAAATTAAATTGTTATTGGTATCTAGTCATAAAACAATCCTTGAGACAATCCAAAACTGACTGTGCAGTGCAGCTTTTTGAATATGCCCTATACTTGCAGTGACATTATAGGTTTATCCATAGAAAACTTTTGAGGAAATATTTACGACATAATACATGTTTGTACTCATGCAAACACATTTGTACAGCAGATTTCTGTCACTTGGTTATGTAATGCACGAGCAGTGACCTCATTACCAGCTTAAATTGGGAAATTAAAGTATTTGACAACAGACTGTTCTTTCTAGTACTTGCACTGTGAAATATCTTGTGACAAGAGTAATGTGACTTTGAAGTATTTCAATTGCAATAGAGGCTTGTGAAAATGAATTATAGCCCTTCCTGTTGGCTAGACAGTGACTAAAACTTCCCTTAGTCTGTTCATTTGAACAGCTTTAAGCCTCCTGATTACTCCTGTAAGTTACTACTTACTTTATTAAATACAAGAACTAAGATTTTTTTTCTACTTTATATTCATAGTTCAACAAATCTTCTTTGTCCTGAGATGAAGGTAAATTTATGAAATACTTAGGCATTATAGTGAGAAAAGCTACCCAAGTACACAAACCAGGAATGTTTCTCAAGTAGAGAAGAACCAGGTCATTGCTTTGTATGCCTTAGTCTAAGAAATGCTTGTTATAGTCTCAGAGAGGGAGAAGGAGGAGACAAAAACAATGTTTATTGAATAGTGAAGGAAATATTTCTCTTCTTGCTTTGTGTGAAGAAATTCTTAACTTTTGAATTGAGCAATATACCTTTGCAGCTGGTAAATTCAACTATCTTCCACATTTGTCATGTTCTGTTTAGTACAGAGAGAGAAAATGGAATTCTGTTGATCAAATAAGAAAGAAAAAACATTGTGTTATGGAAGGGAAAGACAGAAGAAGAACACATTTCTGCAGACTGGTCATCAATTTGATATATAGTCATTTCATGTGACTATATTAAACTTGAAGATAATTTGTTTGAAGTACAGTTTAGGCAAAGTGAATGAAATAGTAAAAAAAAGAAAAAAAACCCAAAAGCTACACAGTAAAAGCTAGTATTAATCGGCTTTGAAAGTGAGAAAAGGTAAATATTATTTAGTTAATGGGGAAAAAGGATATGTAGTTACCAAAACAGATTAACAACAGATTGTGGTTACAAACAAAAATCTCAACCACAAAGAAATAAAAAGCACACATACACTCCTCCCAGAAGACAGACTGTCTTATGCAGAGCAACAAAACTAGGTGAGGCAGATGGTCAGCTTTGTGTGCCACCTACTATCTCCTAGGAACATCATTATTTAAAAAGTTGTTGTATTGGCTGTAATTCTATCTTTTGACAGCATCTTGAACTTGTAATATGGTCAAAATATTGGCATCTAACACTCAATTTTTTCCAGTCTGTGTATTGGCAGTAAACAGCCGAATATCTCTGACACGCCATATGAAAGATAAAAGATATGTGGAAATGAGTCAGATGAAAGTCCAGTATAGTGACTTATGTGGGATGCCTGAATGCTGATAGCACAGGTGACACTGACTGGTTCATTATACTTGTGGCACTCACTTGATGCTCATGCAACACATTTAAGCAACATGAAGGTATTTTCTAGTTCAGGCCTTAACTATTGGACAAGACTCAACAGTGCCCAGATCTTCATCTTGGCTCTCAGATAAATTACACTTGATAGATTACTTGTTTCTATAATCTGTATTATTATAGTTTTATTAATGTTAATAGAATAGCTGTGTATTAGTAGTATTATAATAAGTAATAGTAAATAATTAGCATTATTATAACAATACCATTATATTAATATTATTGTCTAAGATAAACCTAGGTAAATCCCCTGCAATAATTTTAAGTGAGAAATATTTATTTGTATGTTTCACTACCATTACTACTTGTATGGAACCCTTCAGATGAGGTCAGGCATGCAAGGAAACCACTCTGAGGTGACAATAAGCTCAGTTACAATTACCTGTGTGCGTGCTATGACAACATGGAGGTTGCAAAACTACCCAAGCTAATTTAGCTTAGGTTCTGAAAAAGGACTACTAACCCAATTTTTTTTCAACAGAAATACATCTATTTAACTTGAAAGAGTTAATTTATTGTGTCTGAACTCATAATTATATTGCCAAAAAGAGGAAACAAGACAAATTTGGGATGGATACTTATGTATACAGTATGTCAAAATCTCCAAATACTTTGATATTTACAAAGACTAAATAATAATATATTTTAGAGCTAGATAGGGCAAACAGACAAATCTAGAAAGCTTACTCATGCTTATCAGATTACAGGAAAAAAATACTTTTTTTTTCCCAAATTTCAAAATAAAAAGTTTAAATTTTACTTTATAATCTATTTTTCCAACCTTTTTTCTTTTGATTAGTTCAGCTTTTTTTTGGAAAATTCTTAGTCACAACAATGTAGCATATTAGTCAGAAGATCAAAGAGACAGCATTACTTTGATACAACTATAGGTTATATCCTTATTAAGCACAGAATATGTTTAAGGTACAGAATTCTAGCATTGTTTTAGGTTCAATATCTTTGCCACTAACTATGGAAAAGGATGATCTTTAGTTATATCACAAATATGTTAGCATGTATGTATCCCACTTGCCTTTACAAGTCATGGCTCTGTAACAATCAAATTAACTATGGACAGTACCTCGAGATTTGAATGAAGGAAAAGCTCTAATTTTAATGCTGGTGTCCCTCAATTATTGAACCCTTGAGCACTATTACTAAGAAAAAATAATTTCTTGAAAGTTTTTTAGTCTCTGAATACCTAATTATTCACCAAGGATACATGTTTGTCCTTGGACAGGTAGTTCATAGAATATTTTTCTTTAGAGAATCGTGTTAATTTGCCAAAAGGTGAAATGGCAAAATGAAAACTGAAACTTGCACTGCTGCTGAGACTGAAGCCACTGAAGAGTATGTTGTAATAAGATAATGAACACTCTCTCTTAGCAAAAAACCACAAAATTACCCCAAATCAACCAACCAAAACTCCAAAACCCCTCACAAAAGAAAAACCCAAATACCAGATATTATCAGCTGAAAGATCAAATTAGTAATGCATAAGATCATAATATTGCCAAAAGAGGAAAAAAAGCTATTTTGATAACTTATAGGTGTGATTGATTCTATCCAGAACTGATTTTAAGCACTAAGGTTTGAGCACTGATGCAAATTACAATTCTCTGATGATTTTATTTCATCAGAGCTTTGCTAGTGGTCTGAGTGACTGGGTGCAGAATAAAACGTGATGTCACTGAACTGAGAAAGACTACACACTTGAGAATTTAAAATGTTGAAATTGAAGTTACTAGGAAAAAAATAAGATGCAAAATGTATGAGGAAATACATTAAAGCAGGAATTTAAAAACTCCACAAATATAGGAAGTCAAGCAAATGTTCAGGTGGCAGCTGTTCTAAAAAGCTCAATAATGGATGTCTAGCTGAGCCATAACACAGGGACATCCTGCTGTTCTGGGGGGGAAAAAAGTAAATACTACATTCTGGTATAAGTGAATCTACATTCTGTAAGGCATTTTGAAGTAATCCTTCTCTACCAAATACTAGAAGGATCTTGGCTTCCGTCCAGTTCTGAGCTTTGCACAGCACAATTGGAGAAAGCTCAGAGGGAATAATAAGGGTGATCGTAGGTCAACTAAACACGGCTTACAACAAAAAGTATGATTCAATTCATATTTTTCTCTTTAAGAAGATGGTCTTAAATACGTAAAACACTATTGCAAAGAGAACCGGAATAATTCCTTTCCATGTCCATGAGAAGATAAAAGATAATTAATTCATGAAATGGTAAAAAAGATTAAGGTTAAATATTTTAATTTTTTTCAAAATGCTTAAGTAGGTAAGCACTGAAATGAATTGCCTGGATGTAGCTTCTAACTGCGGAGAACAAGTAGATAAGCAGGTCACAGAAATTATGTAGATAAAATGATGCCTCAATGTAAGGAAATAGACTTAAATGATAATGCAACTTGTCTTTAAACCCTGTAATTTCATGGTAAATGAGGAAGAAGTCTGTCAGTCCTTTAGCCTTAAATAATAGAAAAGCTTTCAATTATTTTCCTCTCACATCTGTGTCAGGGGTATAGAATCCTGCACCTTTCTTTTCCTTCTCTGGCTGTTCCTGTACTCTCGATCTCCTATACTCCTTGTCTGTAACAAGGCAGCAGTCAGAATACTTCAGGCTTGCTCCTGCTTTTCATCTTGGGATTCAGGCATTAGCAAGGCTATCCCTTGCAATCACAGCAGAGAAATTACCCTTGGATGTTCCCCACTGAGGAAGGTATGGTGGTTGGGTATTTTTTTGTTGGGCTTTTTGCTCACTTTTTCCCACTGAAAATTTTATTTTCTCCTTGATCATGAAGTTAGGATGAACATTCATATGTGGTGGTTATTCGTTTGGTTCACCTAGCTCTTTTGTTCACATACTGTTAAATGTTTCTGTCATACGTTTTAAGGATTTTTGTCGTTTTTAACACCAGGCTGTCGTCTTTCTTATCCAGAAATAATTCTCTGCCAGTAACAGTGTCCATCCTATTGATTTGAGAAATTCAGCTGGAATGTGCAGAAGACAAGTGAGTTTCTAAAGCAGAAAATGGTGTCCCTCATAAGGTATGTATTCTTATCGGTTCAGATGATCGAATTTATCTCCTGCTTTTCAAGAAATCTGATTGTGTTGACAAGGCTCAGGTTCAGCTGCTTTTCAATTGACATAGGTATTGCTGTGTTTGCTCCTTTAATTCAATACAGCTTTAGACTGTACCCTAGAGCTGCTTATCACAAACACACAAACCTTCATAAGATCTGTAGACCATTAAAGGTTCAATATATTTGCAATAGGAAACAAATGTTGCATTTCCTAAGGATCTGATAGTTCACATTTACCAGTTACACCATCTGGTTTCTTTATGTAACAAAGGCTCCAATTCTGTCACTGAAAGGTACCGAGTCATGCCTTATTGTGCAAATATTTCTGCTGACTTTCTCACAATTTCTTTGGTTTGCAAAATTCACAGAAACTGAGATTCTCTTATGCCCTCTTGTCTTCCCCTACATTTATAAAACTTAGTTCAGTTTGGCCACTTCAACCCTTTACGTACTGAATGCATAATGAGCAAAATCCTGTCTTTATTACCTACTTACTGTGAAATGAGGCTTTAAAAAGGATGTTTACTTTTTAGTAGACTTGGGGTACTTCATAGTATTTTTAGTCCTGAGATGAAGATAATCATGAGCAATCATAATGATTACTGAGGATCTGTGCTCATATATTAAAGTATGTGGATGCTAGGGACATTTGATTCCAGTCTCTGTCTTGGTTCTCAAAAATGTTTTCCCTCTCAATTTAACTTACATGCAGCTAAGTCCACAAAACTGATTGAAAATTTTAATTCTTACATTACTGATTTTATCCCGGTAAATTTTTTTGGTTGGTTGGTTTTTGTTTGGTTGCTTTTTGGGTTTGTTTCAGAAATTAGTTAGAAAGTGGAATTACTGTGGTTTTGATTAGCTGGGAAAGCATTAGGCTTACGTTCCCTACTTTTTTTTTCTTTCACGGAGAACGCTACCACCAATTCTTGATTTTATGTTGCCAGTCATACATCCTCATTTGCAGCAGTAACATTTATATTCCAGGCAGTGTGTGGGATGTGTCGCTATTTGTAAACCATTCTAATTAACTTATTCTCCAGCTTAAGTATCATATTAAGTAAACAAAAACTAATTATCATCTGGTTGTAACAGAATTAATCTCACTCCTTTCATTGACTCCTCGTCACTCCTTCATTACTCTGAAGGAAGAGCATTTGGTTTTCTTTCAGACTGCAAAGATATTCCAGTAAAGATCAATCTCCTGAATATATTTTTTTAAAAATGTGATTAAACACCTTGGTAAGTACATAATGCTATTAAAAAGCCAACCTATGCATTTCATTGCTTCTAACTTAGCTTCTTTTCTCCCAAGAGATGTGTAACTTCTTAAGGTTTAAACAAAATGTGTCATAAATATTGAGATATAATTGTGAATTTTAATAGATTATTTGTACTGTAATTAATAACAGAGATCTGGATGCTTTTTAGGTCTCTAAGGGACATATTTCTGTATAGAAATTACAACACACCTGCACACACCATGCTTCAGAGACAAGCAAAGGCTTTGCTTCAGAAACAGTATTTCCTGTCTTTCCACGGCAACTTTGCAGATGACCAAAAAGTAAAATACATTTGTAATTTGGTACTTCAAGAAATAGTCCTTTCTAGAATGTGAGCATAGGAAGAATATATGGACTGAAATACAGACTTAATAGTGTTAGTGAAGGGGAGCCATACTTCTGCCTAAAACATTTTTTAAAATATTCTTAAGGTTTTCCATTCATTCCTGGTCTGCAAACTGAGAGACTAAGGCAGTTAAAAGCGACTTTCCATTCAGGAAGGAGGCATTGGTAGGCTCTTTCCTGAATGGCCTTACTGGTAACTTGTACTGTAGACAACGAACTGCGACAGGAAAAGCACTCCCATATCTTGTGGTCTTTGTCAGCCCTAATATCTGCAGCTCTCAAGGGTACTCTGGAGAACTTGTACGGATCTTTCTGCTGCCAGTCTTGCACACTGTTGCAAAGCATTGAGAAGTCATAGCTTTCAGAGAGTTATTCTGTTTATGGAATTGTTGGGGGTTTTTTTTTTGAAAACATCTCTAAGGGCATCAAGTTCAAGTGTTAACCCAGCACTGGTTAAACCAACTGCACACTATTAAACTATGTCCCTAAGTGCCACATCTGTATGCCTTTAAAATACCTCCAGGGACGGTGACTAAACCACTTTTGAGGGCAGCCTGTTCCTGTTCTGGACAACACTTTCTGTGAAAAAATTTTGTTGTAATACCTAATCTAAACCTCCCTTGGCACAAACTGAGGCTGTTTCCTCTTGTCCTGTTTCTTGCAGCTTGGGAGAAGAGGCCAGCTCCCACCAGGCCACAACCTCCTTTCAGGTAGTTGGAGAGAGAGATTGGGTTTCCCCTCAAAAACTGTCAAAACCAACTGTGTTAGAGAGCCTGTATTGTTTATAGTGATTTCAGCTTCACTTTATATATGAGATTTGTGAAATGTAGTTGTACAATACTGCAGATAATTTTTGGTTGTTATCCTGGTATTTGTACTCTTTTGGAACTAATTGCTCAGCCAAAAAAAGAGGGAATTAATCTTACACAATTTATTTACCTGGAACAGCAAAGGAACAAAATAATCCTATTTATATTCCTACTTCTTTGAAAGTGTTTCAGCCTTCCCTCTCCCTCCCTGAATCCCCTTCTGAATTTATGCAAGTGCTTGAGTGCAATAGTGTCTGACACCTGGATATTGTATACAGAGGATTGTATGAACCATAATCTTTTGTTTGCTTCAAACTGTCCAGTTTTTCATTTGCTGTTGCTTCTTTCTTATATCCAGGATATGTGTACCTGCTTTCTTGCTCTGTATATAATACTCAAATCATGTCACTGCAAACTAATTGACAACTGTTGCGTCTCATTCTCTTGACTGTGGTTCAGGTTATCAGAATAATTTACATGTGGGAAAGCTTTTCTTTGGTTTGTTTTGGTCGGTTTTATTTTGTGTTTCCTCCCCTCTGCTCTCCTCCCCTACCTTCCCCCCTGCTCCACTAGGGTTTAAGTCGTACTGTAAATATGCCTGCATGGGTAAAAATCAGTTTGTGAAGTTTCAGAAGCGTGTGGTCAGAATAGCTGCATCCTGAAAAGACTTGTAACAAAGAGGGAAAAGTTTAGGAGGAAAGAAGAGTCATGTTCATTGTGAACTGGAGGGTTGAAACACAAGAGTCAATTATACATATTCATACTTAGCAATCAGAGACTGGCAGGGTAAGCATTCAAACAAAGATCTTCAGAGAATTGGATGTCTCTCTCCTTTTACTGTTACAAATCATTGAACTGCACACAAAAATTCAAATGCAAATTATGTCTTTTTTTTTCTAAACTGACAAATACAAATTCCTCATTATTCATGAGTGATTTGATGGATAGTGAGGAGTTTGCCTTTAATGTCTGGATAGTTAGAAAACAATTTTGGAAAAGAAAAACATTAAAATAGCACACTTTGTTAAACAGGTGTTTCCCTGCAAATGTTAAAAATGCAAAGAAGTAACAATTGCAGGTGAGAAATTATTGTTTGTTAGCACTGCCCTCTGGCTAGATATGAAATACCAAGTACCCCTATGCAGAAACCTGAGATCCTTTATTAAGCACCTGATAAGGAGCTCTGATCTCTGCAAATAAAACCAGTGGTGACAGTAACCCTTCTTAGACCAAAGCTGCTGCCTTGCTCTGTACCTACCAACGTATTTATTGTGTATCTGACTTGCAACATGGTGTGAAAAGTAGGGAAGTGTTAGACTGTTTTTAACCTTTTCATTGTCTATTAGTGACAATGTGATAGAGGCTTTATCCCATCCTTTTCCAACATATGACTTTTCAACTGAAGCTCATTTCGTGATGAAGTACTAGGTATCATAGAATTAAATATAATGTTGAGTATGAAATTGTCATCACAGTAATCCTTTTTTCTTAAAATATGAATGAATTCCTTGAATATGCAGTGTTGCAGCTCTATATTTTGTGATTTCTTGCAAGGGGGTTTTTGTATGATAAAAGGTAGCTAAAATAATTGAGCCTTATGAAATAAAATTCTTCACATTAAGCACTATCAAACGTAAGATTACTGATACAAGTTGTCTTTTTATTGACCTGCCATGAGACCACTTCTTGTTCTGTTGGTTTGAAGCAGGAATCAGCACCTACTATTTACTAGCAATTTCGAAATAGATGCTTTTTTAGGACTAAGTAGAGTTTTGCAACAGCAGGTCCCCTTCTCTGTTAGAAATCCTAGGCATTTTTTGAAAAAGATTGTGAACTGATTTTCAGACGTGCATTATTTTTTATTAGCCTTTTGATAGAACTTCAGAACTTTAAGAAATTACTTCAGGTTTGAAAAACTTGCCCAAGCATAAAAAGGAATTTTAAGAATGGAAACATCTAAGTGGTTGTAATAAAGGTTTGATGGATGCTGCTGTTATCCTGAAATAAAGCCAATGTATAAACACTATTATACTTAACACTAACATAGCAAACAAATTTACTGGTTTTTAGTTCAACTCTCTACTTGAAATTTACACCCTGTGGCAAAATTAATGGCCCATGTTGTTTACTAGAAGAAAATGGTGTACTGATATTCTTCATTTAAAAAAGCAGCTGAGGATCAGTAACCCCAAATTCAATTGCACACCACCTAGTTTTTACTGGTAATGATCTAGTAATAATTTCTTAAGATGCTTGCACGGTTTTTAATGCCTTGGTTGATGGACAGTATACATTCCAATGCTACATGCATACTCTCTAAAGCAGTACAAGCAACTAACAAAAGGAACAGGGTTTTACCCTTCTTTAAAGTAAGGATTTGCTATTTTAATCCAAGAGATGAATTACCAATACTAGAAAACTTTTTTTGTAACTAAAGCCATCTCTTTCTTTAATTAAGAGGTGACTAGACTATGTTGCAGGAGGAAGGAAAAACTGGTTTAGAGTGAAGGACTTAATCTGCAAGGAGCCCTTGGTAGAGGAATTCAAAAGAAAGCTCAGCTCTAGAAATAACAGCACTGTTAATGCCACCACAATCCAGGAGATCTGAGAAGGAAGATCCTTTGCAATTTCCCTGCAAGAATACCTTGAAGGTCTCTAAAAGTGGCTTAGGAAGTGATTTGTTGCCTTATACAGTTTTCTAAATAAGTAACATCTGTAGCATAATGTAAGCCTAAAGCACACAATCTTAATTCTGATCATACAGACTTTATAGGGAAGGTAGTGAGGATTTTTAATGAAATGTTAGTGTGAGCATGCTATACATAGACTCTTATTTGTCTTTAGTAAGTGCTTAAAATTGGTTTTGGTTTCATATTAAGAAAGTGCTTTTATTTGCGTTCTTCTTACTTTAGATTAAACTGAACGTTTTTAAAGTTTTTGGAAAAAACAAGACACTACTGACATAAGGGTGTCCTGACTTTACAGGTTATATCTTCCAACACTTTACAAAGTGCAGTCTGGCTCAAAAGGATTTGAGGGGCAGGATTAATACTGACTTCTAGTAACATTAAAGGCTTCGTGGCATGCAGTGAAATATCGGGTAGGTACTTGAAGCTCAAAGTCACGAGAGCAACATCATGCTTATATAAGATAATTGATTAATAATTTTTTTTAAAAAGCTGCTATTTTATTAGTCACCCATCTAAACATATTTACTTTTTATTAAGTAAATCTTACATGAATATAAGATTTGAGGAGTGGACTATATCTTAAATACAATCAGTACAATCCTATGGTTTGTTTTTTTTTTCCTAAGTGGACCATATTTCTTTTTCCTGACAATCATCTTTCTTTTGTCTTAGTGAAGTCTAATACGATCATATTCAAAATGCATAAAAGCACAAGAACTGCATCTCTGAACTGAACTTGGGGTTCATTTGCTGATTACTGCCTTCAGTAATGCTCAACAAAGGACGAAAGAGCTTGTAATTGCAATTAAGCAGGACATGGTGAATAAAGCCTGAATCACCAGATATAGTATATCTTCTAATCTGCTTTGAATTATTAAGAGTACTTTGTCCTTTTTCAGTATCTACTTGCTTATTTGAAGTTCTGTGAAAATCATGGCTTTATTCTGCCATCCTATGACAATGTGCAATAAGGTGGTCGTACAAGATGGTCATACATAGTGCAGGAGGAAATAGAAAAATGTAGTCAATTATTCTAAATTTACCAGCCCTTACTCTCAGAGGATACAGAAGTTCTTGTTCTACCAGGACTTTTACCATTGCTATGCTTACTTGTGCATCCATTCTATGCATTGGTGGGGTTTAAAAACAAAGAAAAAAAAATTTTTGAAAACCATATTACTAGTGGATTATCTCATAGCATGCTGTTTTTGAAATTTCCTAGAATCATACCTTTTTAAACCAGTGGGACAATAGAATCACTATCTTTTTATTTTATTCAACTTATAGCAGGGGCCTAGTTATACGTACTGTCATCTGACACCAGAATCAGCTTTATTTAGAAAGTCTGCTTAAATAAGGAATCGTGACTTGACCAGTAAAGCTCAACAGTTTGTAGATAAGTTAATGTTATTGCTAGCAAAAAGCAAGAGCATTCATAATAACCAAACACTTTCTGAGAAAATATGCCATCCTCGCTGTGTAGTTTAAATAAAAAAATAAAGTATTTGAAGGTTTGCATCTCTCTTCAGCTGGCTGGGGAAGCCTTGGGACTGTCACAGTTACTTTTTGGTGAGTTTTCACTGATCATAGGACCTGTCATTGTGAAAATACAGAAATCAATGAAAATGTTGCTGATTGCAAATGGTGTGCAGCTTGCACAGCGTGGTCAATACAATACAGAAATATATGTTTGTATGGAGATTTATTTGCTTCCTGATGGCAGAGAACACTTTTGTTATCAAGCTGCAACAAAATGTGACTTTTTTAACAGCGCTGAAAGCTGAAAATCTCTTGCTTAGTTAACTGGAGTATTAGTATGGGCTATGGTCTTGGTTGCTTCTCGGGAGAAATGGTAGGAGATGCTGGTGCCTGTTGATTAATGCCGTATGTTTGATAATCATTATGATAGTCCTAATCTGAGATTTTATTTATGTTGTTAATTATGTTTTAAAGTTATTAACCACCTCATGCAGGTTTAAAAGCACTTTCGGTCATTCCACATTACATATTAGGCTATCCCAGACCTTTTAAAATAAGTCACTAGTTATTGTTTTGTCAGGCAAACTAAATAATTATTTGTTACTTAGGAGAAAAGGCTGACCCCCATCTCAGTACATCCTTCTTGTGGTATATATAGCGAGCCATGAAGTCACCCCAAACCTTCTCTTCTCCCAATCCCAGCTCCCTCAGCCACTTCTCATAGGACTTCTATATCAGATTCTTCATGAGCTCCATTGCCCTTCTCTGGACACACTCCAGCATCTCAATGTCCTTCTTGTAGCGAGGGGTCCAAAATGTAACACAGACCCCAAGTGTGGCCTCACCAGTGCCGAGTACAGGGTAATGATCACCGCCCTGGTTCTGCTGGCCACACTGTTGCTGATATGGGCCAGGATGCCACCACAGTGGGTTGTTTACACCCAGGACAGCTTCCCAGCCACTCTTCCCTAAGTCTGTAGCGCAGCATGGGGTTGTTATGGCCCAAATGCAGGACCTGGTTCTTTGCCTAATTGAACCTCATACAATTGGCCTTGGTCCATTGATCCAGCCTGTCTAGATTCATCTGCAGAGCCCTCCTACCCTCCAGCAGATCAACACTCCCACTCGGTGTTCTTCTTCATCCTTTGTCACTATGTTTCTCCCCACATCCAATAAATGGCGGACATTCTTCTTAGCCTTCCTTCTTCATCTACTGTTTTCTATAAACGTTTTTTTTCTGTCTTTTGCAACAGTAGCCAGGTTAAGTTTTAGTTCGGCTTTGACTCTTCTAATTTTCTCCCTGCACAACCTCATGACATCCTTACACAACTTACTGGCATCCTTGTAGTCACTTCTTCACCCTGAGGCGAAGTCAGTGTTCAGCCAGAGAAGTGAGGATAGGGAATCCTCTGCATCATACATCCTGTTCTCCCATGAGGCCTGTCCCAGGTAAGGTAGATTGCAGATCCAGACAGAGATAGTGGATTTTTCTTGGACTCCTCTCCCTACTCACCAGAGCTCTGTCACTAAGCAGTGAAGCTTCTCTACCTAAAGGACTCTTTGTTCTTCCCTCTAGAATTTAACAGAAAGAAGAATTGGAGGGAAAGGCTCGTATTTTTTCAGTTAAAGCAGTAGGATTCAAATAGTAATAAGTAGTCAAGTGGTAAAAGCAGAGCACTTAACCATTGTAATTCGGTTAATTAACAAATTTAATATCGTTCATGTATCTCTGTTTCCTTTGTTTTCAGTTGTCCTCCTCTTTCCATGAGGAAAGCATAAAAGACTAGTCAGAAAAATACATTTCTGGTTTGACTGGGTATGGCTTTATTTAAGAGTGGGTTGCATAAATATCCCCAATAGTTGTAACCCCTTTGAAGGGGACATGGGACAGATAACTACTGTTTGGGAGACCCATGGATGCTCTGCGCTTGAGAACTTCTAGTTTTGGCCCAGATTAACTAATGACTTCATTTCTCACACAGATGTCATGAGGAGGGAACTCAGGACACCCAGCATACTGGGAGTTCAGTGTTGAGCAGGACTTGCAGAATGTTACACTACTGCATATAATAAGAAGTTAGTACTACTTTACCACTTAGCCACTCTTTCCTGGAGCTTCCAAAATATTTTGTGGATTATTTAATGCAAGCCATACGTTTGTCAACCATGTAAACTCATATTCCAGGAGTCTCTTGAAGAAGTATATACCTGTGACATTTCCAGGTTTTTTTAAATCATATTATTAAGTTATAATTATCCTGGGAAAGGCTGATGGAAGAGACATAAATTAGTGCAATATCTACCCCGTTCTTAAAAGTCTAGAAAATAGCAAATGTGTCCTTGTAATATGTCACTTCAATGATTATTGTAGTCCTCAGCATAGTCAGTTGTGGTTGGAAGTTATGATAGGGGCTTCTAAAGAGTTATACACCCAGATTTCATTGGTACAGTGTTTGAGGGCTTGGATATCTGAAGAACGTTTATAAGTCGGAGATGCAAAGATTTTGACTGCACTTGGAATTGGTAAGGACAGGTAGTTCTCTGTCATCAATATCAAGTGTTTACCTACATTAGAAATTCAGACTTAAATAATCAAACTCTTAGCTACCTGCAACGACCTAAGTAAACTGTGATGATAGAACAGGATTTAATCTCATTTTAATGAAAAAGTTCCCCAGTGTCAAGCTTATCTTCGCTTTTTAACTACTGTAGTATTAATAATTTCCATTTTTTACTAATCTAAAATGATTGGGCTGAATAAATGGCTTTCTTAATTGGTTAATTAAAGAGTGAACAAAGTTTAAATATTGAAATTTACAGCTTTTGAGACATAAGAAGCAAATATTTTTATTTTTATTACTATGTTTAGTACTTCATTAAATAAGATCATTACTTAAGTTTAATTTTTGAAGTAAACAAGATCTCATCAAGACACAAATGATACTGGAAACCTGGTGCAGTGAAAGAAGTTATTCCCTGTTGAATTATAGAGTCAATGAAGTATGAAAATGATGACATTTAATACCTTAAATGAAAGCTGCTTTAGGGAATGCTTCAGCACTTTAAACTGGTATCTCGTAATTTGATCTCACCTGGCTAATCTAATATCACAATATAGCTGCCAACTTTTCAAGCTCCAAGTTTCTGGTACTGCTGTCAGATTTAGAGAGAAAAAGATGATAGGACAACCTACAACAATAAATGTGATATTTATAGACATTTCTAATCAGGACATTTTTATGAGCTGTAATATTTAAGCAGTTTTAAAAGCCATTAATTTAAGCATATTGTAATATGAATACTACTTCAGTTAGAGAAATTAACCTAGTTGAATAGCTTTTCCATTTCTCTGATATTGATGAAATATAAAAGAAGGTGAAATCTTCATGCTTCTGTATCCAAATAAATTGTCTTTCTGTAGGAAATACATGATGGAGATTTTGTGAGGATTGCTAAACCCACAGAAAAAATTTCAACAGAAACAAAAATTATTATGTTATAATTTTGAAACGTAATTCTATAATCTATCTAGACCTCGAAGGGGGCAGCATTTTTTTTCTATATAAAATGTCCCATTACTTACTTTGAAGAGCAGATTAGTCTTATTCTACTAACCATTAAACCTGACATGTTTCAAAAGACTAGGTCCTGCCCTTGGGTCTCAACAACCCCCGGCAGCTCTGCAGGCTGGGGGCAGAATGGCTGGAAAGCTGCCCAGTGGAAGAGGACATGGGGGTGCTGAATGTGAGCCAGCGGTGCCCAGGTGGCCGAGGAAGCCAAAGGCATCGTGGCCTGCATCAGCAATAGTGTGGCCAGCAGGGCCAGGGCAGTGATTGTCCCCCTGTGCTTGGCACTGCTGAGGCTGCACCTTGAATTCTGGTTTGGGCCCCTCACTTCACGAAAGACATTGAGGTGTGGGAGCGTGTCCAGAGAAGGGCAGCAAAGCTAAAGAGTCTGGAGCACAGGTCCTGTGAGGAGTGGCTGAGGGAGCTGGGATTGTGTAACTTGGAAAAGAGGAGGCTAAGGGGAGACCTGTTTGCTCTCTTGAATTACCTGAAAGGAGGTTGTAGAGAAGTGGGGGTTGGTCTCTTCTCCAGAGGATTAAGTGAAGGACCAGAGGAAATGGCTTGAAGTTATGCCAGGGGAAGTTTATATTAGGTATTAGAAAAATTTTCTTCACTGAGATTGTTGTCAAGCCTTGATACTGGTTGCTCACAAAAATGGTGGAATCAACATCCCTGGAAGTATTCAAAAAACTTGTGGATATGACACCTGGGGACATGATTTAGTGGTGAAAGTGCTAGCTTGATGGCTGAACTCTAGGATCTTAGAGGTTTTTTCCAACCCTGAGGATTCTATGATTCTTAATACTTCTTTTGTTCACTGCAAGAGCATATTACTTATTGAGGGGAAAAATACTTTTTAGGTCAGGTTTCTTTTTGGTTGGTGTTTATGCACTGAGACAGTGTTATAGATATTTATTAACAGAAACTAGTTGCTCTGAAGCCCCTTTACACTCACAAACAGACAAGGCAAGCATGTACATTATGAGATCCTGAAGCCCCGGTAGCTTTGCATTTTTGACTAATGTGAATATGTACTTGGACGTTTGAGTGTGGAGGGGTAAATTTTAGCATCAGATTTGCTGTAAAAAATGTAGCATAAGTGCTACTTCAAAATTAGTGGAAAATAGTAAATGCATGCATTAAAATAGCCGTCTTTCTCTGTTTCTCCATGCTAGGATAAGAAGAAAATACCTCAAACAGGGATGCTAAGGGCTCTAGCATATCAGTATCAGAATACATAAGGGTAATTGTGTCCCACTCTGCAATTTCATAACGTACAAATTTTGTTGAATACTTTCTTGATATATGTCTCCATACCAAACTAATGGAATATGCTTTATCTCAGAGACTAAGAGAAGTATAGGTAAGGCAATAAAAGTAACATGCGGTCATGTTTAATTTGCTCTTAATATTTATTGTATTCCCTACTTTATTATGTCTTGAACTGTTGAGATTTTACACTTTTTTAACTTGTTACTTGTAAAGACTTAATGCTTCTTTTCAATGAAACCAGTAAATATTTAATTCCATGAATCGAAGTTTTAGGCAAAAATTACAGAAGAAGCACAGGTTACAGGAGTAGAAATGTCTAAAATCCAAGGTATTGTCCTAAGAATCCTCAGGTTTAGTGCAAAGAAAGGTAACTCTAAGAGGTAATTCTACAAAGACATGTTTTTTGCCATTTACATAGATTATTTCAAATTGCAGTCCAATTCAGAGCTTCTCATAACTAGCATTTTAAACTGCTTTTTAGCAGTATTTCACAGTTCATATTTTCTAATGCAATTAAGCTTAACATGCTTACTTTTCTTCCATGTGAAAAACAAAGCTACCAAATACTGTAATTGGGGCAGGTAGAATGTGATGCAGATACACAGATTGTTTTTGGTCAGAGGGGAAAGATGCCTTAAAAGTTTTGTTTTCTTGCATAGTAACCTAACCCAAAGAAGCTAGGGTCAGATTTTGATGATTCATACTGTATTTTGAATCTAGCGAAAACCAATATAATTTTAGAAGTCTGCTTATATCAAATGCTTATATCTAGTGCTTATATCTAATTTATAGGCAGAGAAACCAGTGTAGACTGTTGGGGAGAGGGAAATAAGTGTTGAGGAACACAGTGAGGGGAAGTATCTTGTATGTCCAACTAAATATCAATATAAAGCTGAGCGCTTGTACGTGGGAGATCTACCTAGCAAAGAGTCAAGCTGGAGTAAAGAGGGAGAAAGCAGTAGGTCTAGGGGAACACTAGTTATGCAGCTGTCAATTAATATGAATATCAATGCACCAAGTGATGTTTTTGATCACTACAAAAGTATTCTATTTTAAAAAGGCCTTTTAACCGCAAATTTTAGTCTAGCAGACCTTTATGATGATCACCTCATATTAGTGAATTTCAGTGCTTAGCTCTGAAATTTTTATCATCTTTCCAACTATTAATATTCATCATGATGGGGTTTCTAGTTGTAGACCACATTGTAATTAATAAAACATTAATTGCAGAGTTGAACAGCAGGCATGTTCTGCAGCGTAGCAGAGTATCACAGTGTATGGGGGAATGGAGTAGTCCTGACCTAGGGAAACCCCAGGCAGTGCTGAGACCAGCAAGGAAGTGGCAGCTCTCATGCGAGTGGATGATGAGGTGTGCGTGGGGCCAGGAGGAATGGTGTCACCCCCATGCCCACAAAGAGCAGCCCTGGGGAGCACGAGCGGCCAGGAGCAGAGTGGGCAAACAGGACATGGCATGTCAGCCAGGGTGCGGTGAGGCAGTTTGCGCAGGAGGACATGCAGGGGGGAGGGTGCTACTTTGGCAGGGAGGCATTCCACTGGCCAAGAGGAGAGACTTGCCCCAGTATCTGTTGGAGGTTCCTGGAATGCACTGATGATACCTTCCTTCTCCATGTGATAGAGGAGCCAACGAGGAGATGTGCTATGCTGGACCCTCCTATGTTCTCACCAAGGAGGTGCTGTGGGGAATGTGCCGCTGGTTACAGCTGCTGTAAACATGAAATGGCAGAATTCAAGATGCTGAAGGCAGTGAGGAGGGTGCACAGCAAACTCGTTACCCTGGACTTCAGAAGAGCAAACTTTGGCCTCTCCAGGCTTGATAGAACAGCATGGAATAAAGCGCTGGCGGGAAGAAGAGCCCAAGCAAGCTGGTTGATATTCAGGGATCACCTCCACCAAGTCCAGGAGTGATGCATCCCAACAAAGAGGAAGACAGGCAAAATGACCAGGAGGTTCATGGAGGGAAAAAAGGTCTCCTGGACAAACACAAAAAAAAGCCTGCAGAAGGTGGAAGCAGGGACAGGTAGTAGTCTGGGAGGAATATAAAGAGATTGTCTGAACAGCCAGGGATCAGGTTAGGAAAGCTAATGCCCCGACACAATTAAACCTGGCCACGCGCATCAATGGCAAGAAGCAAAGCTCCTATGGGTTATGCCTGTGATAAAATAAAGACTATGGAAAATCTGGCCCCACTTCATAAGGAAATGGGAGACCTGGTTTTCTAGGATTTGGAGAATGAAGAAGTGCTCAACAACTTTTTTGTCTCATTCTTCACCGGCAAGTGCTCCAGCCACAATGCCTGAGACACACACACAGAAGGCAAGGGCAGGGACTGCGAGAATGAAGAACCATCTGCTGTACGAGATCAGGTCTGAGACCATCTAAGAAACAAGACGGTGCACAAATCGACAGAACCTGATAAGACAAATCTGTGGGTCCTGAGGGAACTGATGGAGGAAGTGGCTAAGCTGCTGTCCATACTTGAGAAGTCAGGGTAGTTTGGTGGAGTTCCCAGTGACTGGTGGTTACCCCTTCAAAAATAGGGGTTACCTCTTCAAAAATGAGGGTGGTGAGGCACTGGAACAAGTTGCCCAGAAAAGTTGTGGATGCCCCATCCCTGGAGGTGTTCAAAGCCCAGCTGGATGGGATTTCATGCAACCTGGTCTAGTGGAAGGTGTCCCTCGCAGGGGGTGATAACTAGGTGATATTTGAGTTCTCTTCCAAATCAAACAATTCTATTCTTCAACGATTAAAAGATTGCTAAGACAAGGATCAGGATTTTTTCATAACTGTGAATTACTATAAATAAAGGGAAACTGTGGTAAGGAATTTGTTCCCGGGTGGTGAAGAAAGGCTAGAAAACATTCCTTTACTAGTCATGAAGGCAGAAACTTGCCATCTTTCAGCTCTTCCTCTCCTCTGCTGTTTGTTCATTTAAAATTTTGCTTAACAGGAAAAAAGGGTTTTTCTTCTGCTGTGACTTCAAACCACAGCAGGCTATATAGAAGGGTTTTCTGCATGATTTTATTTTCTTGACAGCAAGGATTTTCAAATTTCTATTCATGCATAATTTAAGGATATCAGGCAAAAAATTAAGTTCTTCTTCATTGAAAAGTTACAATATGGAATAAAGCTAAATACAAAGGTCTTCTAAAGTTGATTCCCAGTATCTCTTAAACACTTTCTACTCCATGAAAAACTCTGTAGTCTTATTTGGTAGTTCTCAGAAATTATATAGGCTAGTATAAGCGTTAACTGTGGAACATGTATATGTCCCGCTAGAATTATATTATTATTCAAATAGACGATTGTGGGAGGGGAAAGGAATATTTTTTAACTCACACATGGAAGGTATGACCAAGATCTTAGAACACGATCCAGATATTGATGTGTTTTTTGACTACTTGCTTATATTGACTACTTTTGCTCTGGAGTGTTCCCATTCATTTTATTGTTATGGTGATGGTTATTAAAACAATGTATAACTTGACATTCCATTTGATATGGGGAGTATAATTTGGCAGTATTTCATAACATCTTCTTTGCCTTATCAGCCACTTACAGATTTTTAAGAACTTACTGACATAATAAGTATATTAACAACTTTTAATTAACTTCTAATGACTCACCCATTAGTACACGTAAAGCACAATCACAATTCAAGAGACGGCTGACATCCCATGACAGCACAGCCAATCAATATAAAAGCAGCTGAGACAACACAGCTCTGGCACTGCAGCAAACTCCATCCTTTAGGTGTACAGGTCCCCTGTAGACAGTTAGACACCATATTTTCACTTCTAATTAAAAGTAAACAGCGTGACCCAATCGTATTCATCTCGAATACTGACATTTCTTTCTCTAAGAAAATATCTGTTTTGATACTTTATTCTGTATGATTCTTCTTGCACAGTTATAAAGATCACAATGGTATTTAAAAAAAACCCCACAAAATAATCCATTCTATTTTTAGGTCTGTATATACGTATTAAAAATTTTTTGGATTAAACATTTCTTGCAGTCATAAACTGGACAATCCCTTAAGTTTCTAGTTTAATACTAAAATTTGAAAAATAACAAACCTTATAAAATATAATCAAGAGATTGTTTTTATGAGAAAGTCATGACTTCTTTATCTTTCAGTTTGTCCTCACTGTCTGACAGCTCTCATTCTATCTGCATGTCTTTCTCTGAGTTTTGGTTGAAGGGAAGCTTTTGGATATGTTTTGGTTGCTGTGACTTTCAATCATAAATACCTCAAGGTGGTTCTAGAAGATCTAAATTAGACTTTGATATACTTCCCTCTTGTATTGCCACTTTTCAGTGATATCTGTTTTCAGGAATGGGATAAATGCTTGTTTTTAAAAGAAGTCTCTGAATGTTTATTGATTCTGCTATAAATGACTACTCAAATCTATGTGTTGCTATATCCAACAGGGTTTGGATGCATCAGAGCAAACCTGGCCTGTGTATTCACATAGAACCAGAAGCTGGCCCATCAGGACCCTCAATTTCTTTAAAGGTTGCTTAACAGAGCAAATGCTCAACCTTAAGGAGCAGCATAAACAAGGCTTGATCTATGTGCTGGAATGCTTCCTAAAGTTTAGACAGAATTATGAAGGTTAAACCTAGAGTACCATAACTTTACCTTCCAAATACTCAGAAATGGAAATTACAAATAATTTAAGCACTTAACTTCCATTTAATCTTGGTAGTATTATGGACTTCAGAGTGCCATATTGACTGGAGTTTTGTAAAACCATTTAAAAATGGGTCATGAAGATGGCTGTGGATTCCTCTAATATACCGAATCACCTGTTTAGGTAGAATTCTGTAGATTGCAGGATTGAATAAAAGAATGCTCTCTTTCATAAGAGAAAGATGAAGGAGAGAGAGGAAGGTAAACAGTGGGAATGTTTTCTTCCACTTGAATACAGTTAATGAAGGTGAACAAAGTTAATAAAGATTAATATCCTTAAGCTTGAAAAATTGATTTTGATGTCAGAGACTGTGGATGTGTTCACTCATCAAAGTTTAGCAATCTAAATTCAGGAACTTAAAGCAAAATACCTATGCCCTTTCTAAAATGAATAGCTATGGAATTGCATTTGAAATGGTTGAATGATTTGGAGAAGAAATCTCACACATGCAGGACACCTGTGTAATGTTATGAAGGAGCTTAATTTTTTTTGTGCTCTTATTTCAAGTGGTTAAATCTCACTTTGTGTGTATCCTTTATTTCCAATATATATTACATTCTGATCTCATATTCTGTATGTTAGTCATATAACTTGAACTGTGACTGCAATGAAATGATTCGTCCCCTGAGGAAAACCCAAGACCTTCATCTCCTCTGTAGACATTAATCTTTGCTGTGTTATGCATGGCCACACTTTCTTCAAAGTGCACTCCGTTAGTGTACACCATTCAAAGCACTGCAAGGAATTAATGGTCCTCTTAAGCAAAGTACTTAATTCCTCTACTTCATTTGCAGCTAGGGTAGTCCAAAAGAACAAATAAGATCTTCTACCTCCTTAAACTGAGGGTAATAGGTACCTTGGTTCCTTAGAAGTTACTTCAGAATTTTAAAACTTGCTTGTTTCTGCTTAAGATCCTTGGAAGATTATTTGGTGTAGATTCTAAGTCAGCTAAGAGTTAAATTATATTTAAAGCATGACACTTCAGATACACTTATGATGGAATTAAAAAAATTTATTCACTATCTATCTAAATATTTCACAGATATCGTATATTGAATAATAATAGTAATACTTAAAAGTTCATATGAAGGTTGCTGTGAATAATTCAACTCCTCTGGGAAAATAGTATGGGAATAAATATTTGGAAAAGTTATATTAACATGTGAACAGGATTTCATATGGAAATGGGTGTGTTTGGGATTTTCTCCATTTGGAAATTTGACTTTGCAAAGCCAAATTCCTTTAATACCTCGTTTTGGACAAAAGATTTCCTAACAATATACAATAAAATAGGATAACAATATTTAAAGTACAAAGAAAGTTAGCTTCTGTATAAAACATGGAAGGAGAAAAATTATTAAACTAAGTAGTGTATCCCTGTTCTTTTAAGCATCTGTTTGAAAAAAAAAAGGTGTTTTGAAAATTGCTTGTTTTATTCTCACACTATTACACCTAAATACATCTTGAATAAATAACTTGACCTCCAAGTCCTGAAGTATTTAGATGTGTTCAGGTAACCTAGAAATATTTTAAGAAATGTTTGTCTCCAAACATTTGAAAAAATATGTATTTGAAAATAAACAGCAAATGATATTATATAACAAACTAATACCTCAAACTCTGCTTGTATACATTACCATAATACTTTTTTTCACATGCAAAGATAGAAAGCTCTTATGGACCTGTTTGCACTGCAGAATATCTAAAGAAAGATGTATTTTTTTAAATACTTTAGAACTTGTGAGTACTGTTCTATGACAGTTTTTGTAGACAAAATCTATGAAATATTCTCCAGTAGATACATAAATAGAATGTGGGGATTTTAGTATTATGATCTGGTTTAAATTTGTAGAGTTTTTTCCCCCTCAGACCTAATTGTCTAGCAAGTAAAAACTCTCTGTAATTCATAAAATGATGATTACAAGAGTAAGCCTTTCTTTTTCTTTTTTTTTTTTTTTTTTAAGAAGAAGGGGAATAGTAGGGCTATGTAAAGATTCAGCCCAAGGATCAGTCTGAGTAGAAACAACCTACCTTTTATTATTTTACCCTACCTGGCATCTGAGCTAAGAGGATTAGTTCATGGAAAGCTAAATAGCCTAAGCTGATTAATACATTTTTGTAAACTTTTGTCTCAGCTTTGTGGAGCTCTGATCATGAAAATACAATCTATAGTCTGTATTACCATAGTATTTCCCTTCTTCAGTTCTTAGTTTAGACTCATTATCTGAAAACCCACCAGTAAACAACATACCAGTAGGGCACTTTAGGACTATCAGTCCCCAGGATCATGCTCTGTGCAATACAATTGCCCAAAGTCTCTCAGTGATGTTACCAGGCACTGTCCTACTTGGAAGAACATAACTCAACTTTAGCACTTAAGGATACTAAAACGGTGAAGCATCCTTACGGATAGAGAGCCCAGCATAAGTGGTATGAAGTGCGTTTATTTAGTTCCCTGTAATTTTGACTTCTTTGGCAATGGGCAAAAGATCATTGCTGACTTTTAAATGTGAGTAAAATTAGCTTCTGCTCTGGGCTGTAGATATGCTGCTCATCAGCCTGCTAGTTGGTTTTTTAGGGTTTTTTTTTAAGCCTGACAGAATTGCCCTAGCGTTGGCTCAGAGATCCAACAAAAAGAGGCATTACTCCCACTTTATGTTCCAAGGGCTCACATGTTCAATCAATTTTTCCTTTCAGTTTATAGAGGCTTTTGGAACAAGGCTCTCTGTGTATTTGTAATGCCATACGTATTTCATGTTACAGGATGGACTAGGCAGAAACCAAATCATTCAGTTCCTACTCAAGTCAATAGGGAATCACAGACTTGCAGAATCAATCAGGCTGGAAAGGCTCTGAGATCATCAAATCCAACCTATGACCAAACACCACCTTGTCCACTAGACCATGGCACTAAGTGCCACATCCAGTCATTCCTTGAACACCTTCAGGGATGGTGACTCCGCCATCTCCCTGGGCAGACACGGTATCTAACCACCTTTTCTGTGAAGAATTTCTTCCTAAAAAAGAGAAAGATGGCCTGTGGAATCCATCATCTTTTGGAGTAGTCTCTCAGGGAGATGAGCTTTAGTCTTTGGATTGCTTGGTAAACATGAACATATGTAACGCATGTTTGCTCTTGTGCTTATTAAAATAAATGAAACCTCAACAATTTTTTTTTTTTTTTTAAATGAGAAACTCTGGTCTGCTTCATTATGATAATTAGTCCTCTGACATCAAATTAATTATTGGAACCAAAGCTGAGGAAAGTGAAATGGTCATCAAAAGGAAGTTCTTAATTTACAAACCAGTGTACTGAATAATATAAATTTTAAAGCACAAATTAAAAGAGAATTATTAATATGTAATCAATTAACTTTGTATTTAAAAAATAAACCGTCATATAAAGTGAGCATGAAAGGGACCAAACACTGTCTTGATAATATACCGCTACATTACTTGCATGACCATAGAACTGCTGCTTCATTTTTTCCTTTTTTCGTTTTTTTCCTCCAAGAATAAACTGGAAATTAGGGGTGTTTGCCTGTATGCTATTTTTTTCTTTCTGTTAGTGGAATCTCTTCAACTGAAGTAAAAAAAATATTGAAAACTGTCTGGTGAGTAAACTGGTATCCATAAGAAAAGGCCAAAGGTATTTTTCAAAAGCTCCCTTAGATCAAGAGCAAATGGGAATAAAAGCCGCTGTTTCTATTGAAAGATGATCATGTAAAAAATGCTATTGCTATGAAATCTGCTATATAAATAAACTAACAAGAAATAGGTGTTTAATTGGTTTTTGATAATTTATGCTAGGGCATATTTTGCAACTTTTTATAGAGAGATCTCATAATAATGGTCTTGAAAGACGTAAGGTAAGTATTATCTATATTTTCCATGTCAGGGAACACAGAGAAGAATTCTATTATAAAAATTCCAGTAAACACAAATTATCCCTTTCTATTTTTAAAGCAAATTAGAGTTTGGTATATTTCAGATATGTAGTGCCTTTAAAATGTGAAGGAAGCAATCTCATCATGCTTTTCATGTTATCATTCTTTTTCATGTTTTGGTAAGTACGTTACTGAAAATGCTCAATAAAAAAATGCAAACAAGGTGACTAGTACTGCAAGCTGTTATGTTTTTCTCTATTGCTATAGAAAGCTGCTGTGCCACTTTAATATGGCTTGGTGGTTGTAAGGTACAGAATAGTTGTTGAAATGGATAAGTCCTTATATAAATGGTAGTGAAAACCAAATGCTTTTCCTTTACTCAGCTCTGGAACTATCCTACAAAATTGCTTTAAATGTTTGGATGGCTTTGTCGACACTTAATGAATTCTGGCCATCATAAATCTCAGATGCCCTCTCTGAGCAAAACCCAAAATTATCACAGTTTCATAGCCTAAGCTGCCCTTGCCATATGGCGAGTGCAAATGTTTCTAAAGCAGCAAATGTTCTGTCAAGAGTTCCCAGTGATGTTTTGATTGGATTGCTCTATTATCTGAACAAGTCTGCCAAAACTAAGCACCTGCACATTGAAAAGTGTGCAGAAGCTGCCAGTCTGTACAAGGGAAGGAAAGTGAAGCATGTAGTGACACGTCACCTGTCATCAGAAGATATGCTGCATAGGTTACAGTAGATACTACAGCACACCCGATCTCACAAAATGTGTCTCACAAAAGAAAAAAGGTGGGGAGCATGAGTGTGTGAAAGAACTAACCTAGCTCCAGTAAACTTCTGTCCTTGAAGGTGCCAAGTCATAGCTTAATGTGCTGTAACAGCTTACAATACAATGAACTCCTCAGTGGCTTCTTAGCCAGACCTTTCCAGAGAGGTTATCAAACAATAACTCCAGAGAGGGTAGATACGTTCCTTTTCCATATTCAATTTTGCTTCAGTTCTAAGATGCCAATGCTGTATGCAGATTTTTATTCTCTTGGACAATCTGGCCTGGAGCGTATCATTCACTTGTTATAGCTGATAGCTGAATATGCAAATGCATTAAAGAACTGACAGAAGTAAAATTATTTTTGCTTTTCTGAGGAGGAATATTTAATGAGATCCCTTTGCTATAGTCCACTTTTCTGGACTGCATATCATCTTTTAGTAAATTAAAATTGTATTTTCACGAAAAAAAGATTTCACATGAACATGTGACAACTATTATCAGTTATGTGTGTAGGTTTACAGGTCATTACCATTTGTGTCACTGAGAAGGATATGCAGCTATACTGCACCTGTTGTTCTCAAGAAACAATAAAATTCAATCTTAGCTATTAGCCAGAAGTGTGTGAAGTGCTACCAGGACATGATCTCTGTGCAAATCCCTTGACTCGGCCTTTGTACTATAAATTTTGCTCTGTACTCTGTCATGGAACTGAGGGAGGAGAAATGGTGCAGAGACAGAATTGTAGATCAGCTCAGGGGAACAGAAATAGACCCTGTCAGAAGGAAAAAAAAAAAAAGGCAATTGGTTGGTGGGAATAGGGTGGGGGTTGGGAGGTTTCTCTTTCAGTAAGGTAGATTAGACCTGCGTGGGAGTACAGTAAAAATCCAGGGTAGGGGGAGAAAGTGGGAAGAGATAGATGGTATTAACAGTTTTATGAGGATCTTTTGGGATAGATTTTTTATTTTATCCCCACTGTAGAAATGGATCAATTCATCTGTTAATGGATTTAAAAATTCCAGTTTAAGGTCAATAAAATTTAATTGTCCTTCCAGACATACCTTTGCATACTGCAGTTCTAAATTTTTTCCCACAGTAAAATTTCATCAAAAATAAAAGGGAGAACTGTAGTCCAATAAAAGTGAGTTGCCTCAGTAAAACATTCTCTCAGCATACCTGATCTCCTACCTCTCACAGGGTCAATGCAGGTGTTACACAGACACTGCATCAAATGTCAGTTGTGCACTGTCCAAATGCCAACAGAGCAGATGTTTTGAAAGACTCATGTTCTAGACCGTGCTGTAACAAACCTTGCCAAACATGGCATCAGCCTTGGGACCTGCGAAGTTCTAGCTCTCAGTAAAGCATTCTGTTAAAAAAGCCAGTTCAAAATTCTTGGAGGAAGTGTCTTACTCTTTAAAATTCCAACTTGGACTAAAAGCAAAAATGAGAAAAATTTATGTTGCCTTTGGAGATCTGTCTGATAGACGCAGAATGATCTCTGCTACTAGCATTTTCATAACTCACAGAGTGTTTAAGTGATATGCTCACTTTCCCTTTCCCAAAGTGTGTTTTGGGTATTTAAAGACTATCCATTTTGACTTTTCTTTATTCTACTCTGTGTATCTGTTCATAACTCATCTGAGTCTGAAGCTGAAAAACTAGGAGAAAAGGCATAATGCTGTTTTACAAAACCTTCTTTTACATTCTCTCACCATGTCGTGGGGTGACTTTATGATGTGTATCCCTTATCACCTGTTCTACGCCCAGACATGAATCCTGTGCCTTTCTGTGCCTTTAAACTGGGTCCAAGAGGAAGGGGACGGAAAGAGCCAAGCAAATTCTTTGGCTCAGTTTGTGTTTCAAGGACTCACAGACTCCCCCATGTTCTCAATGCTGCAGAGCCAAAGGGAGCACTTTCCTGCTTTTCCCCAGCTCTCGGCTGTCTGCAGCAGGGAAGAGGCTTGTATTCCCTTGCTTTTTAACTAGCTTCTGTTGCGGTGCACTTTAGCCTGCCTGGGACCCGCCTCCTGTCCCTCCAAGATTTGCCATCCAANAGAGGAAGGGGACGGAAAGAGCCAAGCAAATTCTTTGGCTCAGTTTGTGTTTCAAGGACTCACAGACTCCCCCATGTTCTCAATGCTGCAGAGCCAAAGGGAGCACTTTCCTGCTTTTCCCCAGCTCTCGGCTGTCTGCAGCAGGGAAGAGGCTTGTATTCCCTTGCTTTTTAACTAGCTTCTGTTGCGGTGCACTTTAGCCTGCCTGGGACCCGCCTCCTGTCCCTCCAAGATTTGCCATCCAATGGGCAGATGGATCCACCCAGAGGGACGGACTGTAGGCGGATCCTCAGTCAAAAGGCCTCACCCCTCATGCCACTCTAAGCCCGTCTCCTCCCCCAGTTCTAGAGAGTTCTTTGTTATTAAGTTCCTTATTGGCTAAGCAACTCATGTTTATGTATGCCTTCTGTTCCATATGCAATTGAGTTCTGGAAGGTTCTGTTCTATTTGGTTTCTGATTGGCTCCCTTGGGTTGTCTCCTCCCTTCTGGCTCTGTGGTTGGTTGTTTGTACCTTAGTTCCTCCCCTTTTGTTTCTTCCTATTGGACATTGCTGTAAACCCCTCCCCTTTTTCTGTGCCTTAAAACCCTGTGTTCGTTCCTTTGTCCCTTGAGATTGTCACCCCCACCATGATTGGACAATAAATGCTTCAGTCTGCTTTAAAGAGAATCTCCCTTCTCTCAGTCCTTTGTCTCCGCCTCCTCGCTGCTTTGCCAACGACCGCAGCTCGGCCTGTTCCACGGCGGTGCGCTTGTCGGCCAGTTGAGACTCTCAGCCTAGCGCTCTTTACTTTCGGCCTTTGGCCAAAGAAGCAGTCTCCTACCAGGTCCACTGGGCGGCCCAGGGGTCAGGCGACTGCAAGCTTCTTGTTTGTTAGCTGAAGCAAGGAGTTTTCCTGGGATGGTGGTTTCTTCTTTTTACTTCTGGAACTGTTCAGCAGCACCAGAACACCATCACCGGGAGGCCCCACACTGCAGCCCGGAGGGGCCCATGCAGCACCCCAGCCCTGGACAGAGCAAAGCCACACCCACAGAAAGGACTCTGAATCTACCCAGGTTTTTCTCCACAGCGAGAGGTTTTATTATTTAACATTACTCATCCTTTTTCATGCCTGTGTGCACCCTGCTTGTTATATAGTTTTTTTTTTACTTTCCTCTGAGAAAAGTTTCTCTGAACCTGGTGGGGGAGGGGCTGCTGAAACCTGCCTTCTATCAGAGGACCCGTTCATTTCAGATGTTTCCTCCAAATTTGTCTCAAACCAGGACACACCATCAGTCCACATTTGCCTGATGGTTTTCTTCTTTTCTCTCTTAGTTTACTACTATCGAAACCAGATTGTAATCTAGCACGGCACTAATGCAGGATTGTTCATTCTCATATCAATTATGTATCCTGCACTCTATAATTACTTTCTGTAAACTTTTCTGCACTTTTAAAATTGTATTTTTTTTTTCATGGATGCTAAGTATGATTTAGAGTTTTCAGAGTGCTTAAGGCAGTAGAACTGAAAATAATTTGGGTCTTAACCCTGTTTGATATTGGAATTCATAACTGTTTTCTTCCTTCCATTTCGTTATTGCCCTACTTTAAGACCTTTTGTAAAATAAAAGGGCTCAGAAATAGGGGAAAAAGAGTTCTGTGATTACATGTCTTGAATACTGAGAACATGCAAGCAGATCTCTAAAGACTATCTCTAAAGACTACACAGAGTAGTTATCACTGCATAATTTCACACTACTGATATGAATGATAGGAATACAATTGGTAGAAATACTTATCCAAAAAAACCCTACTAAGATTATCCATTTTTCTGAAAGATAAAACTGAAAAGCAGCAAAGTTAACACTGGTTGAAGGAAATGCATTATATTACCTTTTAAAATCTGCTGTCATTTAACTTTTAGGCATTTGCTAGAGGTTTTTCTTTAGTTGACTATTTTTGGGGGCAGAATATATGCACCATGATCTGGTAGATAACATGCGTACCTGCATTATAAGAAAGAAAATACCTCTGACAAAGTAAATGAATTTTTTTATTTGGTTGTGTTGACCAAATGAGTATTTCTATGAAACGAGAGAAGTTAGCCACTGGATTAATAAAACTGATTTTTTTTTTGTATGAATACTCAGATATGAAAAATATCTTGTTTTGTTTATACACGGATATTAATTTAATGACATGGAATTAGTATTAAAACAGTCCAGGTACAGAAGACTGTAACTCTTATAAGCCGCTGCACCACAGGCATTTCTTAATGTATGTTTTGAAGAGAAAAGCACTTAAAGCAGTTATTTTATAAATCAAAGAAACATTTCACTTGGAACTGTTGCTGGCAGTTCACAAAACCGGTAAACCTGCATGACAAGCATTGTATCCTAGTGATGCCAAAAGAAGGAAGAAATCTAGACACCTGATGACTGGCCGTTTTGTTGCTAGACTTAGATGCTTTCATCAACTGGCAGGTTTATATTGGATCCATTAAGTAAAAAAAATAAATTTTAGGATGTTTTTTCTAAAAATTACAGGCAACTTGCTATGCTTGTTTTTTGTGAGAACAATATGCAGAACAAGAAAAGGGTTATTTCATTCTCTGGCTCTTTAATTCAATTATATCCTAAAACTCATTGTGTGCTTCAAAAATAAATTAACTCGAAATGTTATTCTGCTCTCCATCTGCTGCATTCCTTTAAATGTATTACTTCCACTTCTAGATCAGTTCAAGTGATTTTTTTCTATCAAACCCATAGGCATATTTTCTTTTTTTTTTAATGCCTCTGTTCCACAAATTGCCTTATAAACCATGTGACTCTCTAGTTTACCCTTTTTTTCCCTTGCATGAGAAGCAGCCAGTAAAATGCAGCTAATGACTGTTTTATAACTGTGCTGCTGTAGCCTCTGTAACAGCATGATTCGTGTTTTCCATCTGTGGTCTGCGTCTCACTCGCAGAAGAGGGTTTGTGACTGTAGAGCAAATGATCAGAGTACAGTTGCATCGTTGCCCCTTGATACTGAGAGGCAGAAAATGGCAGAAGAAGCTACTTGAGAAAACCAGATCTTGGGTGTGAATTCAGCTGATTTCCTCACTCATAGATGTTCCCTTCCAAAGCCTTTCTGCTTTAGTTCAGTTGGCTGATACTGCTCTTCAAGATTCCCACAGGAATATTAGCCATGGTAAATAAAAGATGTAAAATGTCTCTATAGCACAGAATGTTTCCTGTCTGCTCTTCATGGTGTAAGTACAGCTTTATGATCACTGAAGGCGTAGAATAAATTTGTGTGTATTTCTCTCAAGTATTAAATGAATCCTGAATTAGTAGCATAGCTAAATATTTATGGTAAACTAACAAATCACAATTATACCTGTTTGATAGGAGCTCAAAGAAAAACATTAAGTTTCACTGGTTATGAAATGGGAACTGGTCAGAAAAACTGCAGCACTTTCCCAAAAAAATTTAAGTACTCTAAGATATAATAGCACTGTCCAATTTTGAAATCTCTATATACATTTATGTTCAAATTATTATACATGGAAAACAGTCATGCTTTCATTGGATTAAGGGTAGCCTGTCTGAGACTTTGTCCAGGAGGCCAAAGAAGTTGGTACAACTTCTTTAAATATATGATTTGAGACTGGGAAAACCAATTATTCTTGCATCTGTTTTTCTCTTGTGAAATACATGTAGTACTTTTATACCTTAAAGACTTTTTATTATGTGCAATTTGCATTTTTGAAGTTGTTTGGCATCCTTAAATGAAGATTTATTAAGAAACACAGAAATTAACAAACCTTCAAGATAGATATATGTGCAGTTGAACAGATGTCTGTCTTGATACCCTTTATGCTGCTCTAATACTGCCTTCATAGAGACAAAAATTGAACAGCTGTTGAGTTTTCAAATGAATAGACTGAAATTGAGCATTCATGTCATGCTGATAGTAATCCTAAAAACAAAAAAGACCGGTTTCATGCCACTGCTCCAGTATTTTGTACAATTAGTCTTAAGAAGTCCTATGTAACTGTTTTGTCTAACTGTGTCAACTGAGGTTTTGAGCTTTGAATATCTGATTCAAGTCTTACCTCCTTTGCAGAAAAGCCCATCACTTTTAGAAATCTGTTTCATGTTTTTCACTGCTTGTTGAACATGAGTGTGCTGGTTTTGTCTGAGGTAGAATTCAATTTCTTCACAGTAGCTGGTATGGGGCTCTATCTTGGATTTGTGTTGAAAACAAGGTTGATAACACAGGGATGCTTCCACCATAGCTGAGCAAGGTTTGCCCAGAACCAAGGGCTTTTCTGCCCCTCACCCTCCCCCCACCAGCACGGAGGCTGGGGGTGCACATGAACAGGGGTCAGGAGAAGGCCAGGACAGCTGATCTAACAAAGGCATATTCCATACCATATGGTGTCATTAGCCTATGTATCAGGGGAAGAAGGAAGGGAGGGGACACGTTCGGAGTGATGATGTTTGTCTTCACAAGTCATCACAATGTGGGATGGAGCCCTGCTCTCCTGAAGATGGCTGAACACCTGTCTGCTGAACACCATGGGAAGTGGTCAATGATTTCCTTGTTTTGCTCTGCTTGTGTGTGAAGGTTTTACTTTGCCTGTTAAACTGTCTTTATCTCAACCCACGAGAATTTTCCTATTTCCTCCCACATTCCACAAAGGAAGAATGAGTGAGATGCTGTGTGGGGCTTAGATGCCTGCTGGGCTTGAACTATGACAATGGCTTATGAGATTCAGAGGTTTCTAGATGAGTTACAAAGGATACTGGGACACAAAAATCCTATCTGAAACACATACACTATTCAAGTTTTCTTTAGTCTGTGTCTGTATTTTCCAAATCAGAGTGAGAAACACTCTGTAAAGAGCAGAAATCTAATCTGATTTGAATCATATCTTTTTCTGCACAGACTGTACATCCTAAGGACTTATTCACCATTTTTTTGTATCAACCAGACCAATTTTCTGAGAAAAGTGGCTGCTATTGTCCTATTCTCTTCTCACGTTGCCTAGGATGTTCTGTATCTCACTGATATATAATGAATCCCAAAGCATCCTCCCCAAAAGAGAAAATATTGGGAATTTTCAATCTTCTTCTTTCAGGAACTTGTTCAAACAGCAAGTGAGCTTAGAGGCAGCAATGATTCTTTTTCAATTTATCCTGACAACACTTACTTTCCTCAAGGGAAATGAGTTCCAATATGGGAGGTGAATACTGTAGGTAAGGAATGGAGGCATTAAGAAATTATTTATTATCATCTTAGATTCTAATTTCTAAACAACCTCATGTTTGGCTATTAAACCTTTGTAAGCATTGAACTACTGTGTATGAGGAGGTGGAAAGAAACCAATAGATGTTAGCTATCAGTGAGGTGTAAGAAAGAATACAGCAACATAGAAAAAAAGTCATCTTTAGAGACAAAATGATTCAGTTCTCTGAAATATTAATCTAAGAGTAATGGTAACCTTTCATCATAGTTTTATTTTATTCTAATCTGTTTTCTAAGGCTATATTTTTGAGTTTAGTGATGTATTTGTTGTTTCTAATTTTCATAAAATGTAAAAATGAACACATAAAGCATTTATTTCTTGATTTATTACATAGGCCACTAACTTCAGTAATTAAGGCAGTTGAGCCAAGGTATTTTTAAAGGCACTTCACTCTGTTTAGATTAACATCTGTCTTGTTCAAGGACTCTATTTCAAATGAAATCCTAAGTCTGTGACTTCTGTTGCAGATAGTAACCATAGGTATTTTCTCCTCCTTTGATTCTGAGGAATAACTCTTCTCCTACCTATCCCTGCCTAATAATTGCTTTCAAACTCTTCTCAAACACAACCTCTGAATATGAGAATATTTCCTTTCTAAAGCTTCACTGCCAAAAATGTGGTAATTCCCAGTATATGTAAGAGTCGATCACTTTTTCTCAAATTAGATGGATGTGAAAAACTTGGTAGCTAAAAGTTCTGTAAGTGAATAAGTTATCAGTAAATGATATTAAATCATTGCATTCTGCTGAGGAAATACATTAGCACTTCTAGATACACTTTTGATACTGTGAAAACTAGGAAGAGCTCATTGAACACAAGTAGAAAATTACTCCATTTAACTGATTCATATTCCATTACAACACATGGAAAATTGGATATTCTGGGTACTTGCCATGCCGTAGTAGAGTCTACCATACTAATGTGGAAATACGGCTTGCATTTCCTGAGTCCTCTCTCTTGATTCAGTGGAAGCAAATAGTTCCTATTCTGCAATTTAAGAAGTCAGTTCATGGTGTTGAGTAAATTTAGTGATCCTACTAAAATTCAGAAATACTTCACCTTAGTTGAGGTTGAGTTTCGTGCAGTCAAACATGTCAGTAATTATGTGATTTGCATTCACTTATCTCCAATTATCCTTGATATTCATTGATCTATTTATACACATATAAAAACTATCAGGAGAAGTTACTATTTAGGTCATTAAGGCAAAAACTTTCCGTCTCCAGATTGACATTTACAAGCCAGAGTTAGGAATTTAATGGCTCAGCAAGATGGATTTGTATACTTATGAAAAGCTCTGGTAGGTGTGATGAGAAACCATGCAGGACCCTATTAGTAGTTTTTTTAATACTCTCTTGAACCTAGATGTCTCATAATAATTAGGAAGCAGGTGGAAAGCCAATTTTCACTCCATTTGCTTTTGGACCAGGTAGAAAAACAATTAATTTGATCTAAAATGATGGGGAAAGTAAAATTCTAAGTGGTGGGGCTAATACAGACTTTCTGCAGAACTCAAGAATCATGGAAAATGTCTTGCAATTTTCCTGTTCTGTCTCTACTTGAGCATAACAGTTAATTGTCCTGAAACAAAGTAAAAATACTGAATGAAAACTAAGTACTCATCCAATTTCAAGTGTTCAGTCCTAAATTTTACCAAGAATGTGTGAAGGAGAATGAAAAACATCCTGTGTCCAAATCATCGTCTCCAAGAAGCTGTGGGATGAAATCCAGATACAGGAAGTGGATAATATCCTGCTGCAGTGAATTGAGAGCCACAAAAAGGAGCTGTAGAGGTGCAAAAGTGAAGGAGAAAGTGAAGCACTCGTAATTACTGAGATGTCTTCCAGATGTCATCTCTCACAGGCACTTCCACTGCAGTGGTGGGCAGGAGAAATGCAGCAGCTGACGAGCTATGAAACTGATGGAGCCACCACCATTAGCTATGGCCATTAAATTGTGAAGGAAATGGAATTAGATATTCCATCAAAAGTTGTAGGTAACTGGGATGGTACATTAGCACAACTAACTTTTTTTTCATAAAACAGGATCAAGAATGTCTCATACACCATTTTCCTACATGAGTAGGAAAGCAATGAGTAAACCAATATATTGCTAAGTACTGTATGCCCTCTTTCCCCTTCCCCCCGAAAATAAATTTGCATCCTCACACAATCAGCATGGAAAAATAGGAGTATCTTGTCCTAAACTGACACGAAACGTGCAATAAGCATGCAAAGGAGAATTTTTCATCCAGAGAATGAAATTCTTTGTAGCAGAGGTGATCAGAAAATCCCATAGTTAAGAATCATTAAGCAGCTGAAACGGATGGGATTATCACAGTGGTTTAATAGAGCATGAGAAGAGAGAACATAAGCAAAGAAGTTTTTAAATCCTGGCAAACAGAATAATAAGCAGACAGTAATTCACAGGTTGAGGAAATTTTATTGTGAAGAAATTATTTTCAGTGCTATCAAAATGGAAAACTTGTCCAACAAAATATCATTTCTCTAGTGCCGGTCTGAAGAGTGCTTAAATGGACTATTTTACATTAATAGAGCTTATAGTTGTTGTAACAGTAAAATAAACATTAGTTGTTGGCAGACATAGGAATTTTAAAAATCTCTTGTGTAGCCCTGCATTTCCTAATAATGACTGTTTTTCTTAGAAGTTACACCACTTTCTGTACTGTAGAAGTTTATAAGTCCCTCTATGGATGTTGAATGTTTTTTGCCTTTCTCTGCATCGTTTTGTGACTAAACCTCCCACACAACTAGCAGACCTTTTCACAACCAAAGGAAGGGAGCAAGTGAAGTCCATATATCAACAAGCCTTTTGGGTTGCAACTGTGAGCAACACCTCTATTTGAAGTTTTAATCTTCCATTGATTTGTTTTCTTCCATCAGTAAATGAAAATTTTGTTGGTTTTATGTCACTGAGGAAAATTTTAGTTACCGTTCATGTCATTTTCTGTTTTATTGTAGCACTTTAAATTAAATATAAAGGTCACACAGTAATTCTGCAGACAAATCCCATATGAAACAATCATAAAGACCACCAGGTATGACAGGAATGCCCACCCCACAAAGAAATAAATTCAAGCCTACTGAAAGATATTGATGTTAAAGCAAAACCCCTTTGCAACAGGAGTTGTCAAAATGCCTGACATGCTCTCTGTCAGTATCATCCTTTTGAACTAAATCAAACAACAAAGCATTGAAAACTCTATTTAGAGTTCTCTGTAAAAGTTTTTGATAGATTTTCTTCCAATAAAAGGAAAACCAAGGCTGAATTAAGCAGATATTCCTCTTAACATATGCAGACACAAATGGGTAGCATTAGTGGTGTTTGTTTTCTTAAGAAAAAGACAACTGAATATTTATTGGCTGTGAATATTTATTGGAAGTGAGTATGTGACAAAGCAAACAATCACAGAGTTACTGAAAGAGCAGCTACTGGAGGATATCCATCACTGGGCAAAAAAAAACAAAATTAGTTGTAAGAAATGGATTTTTTTTTCTTCTAAAGCCTTTTCATAGAAAAGGATAACCACATATCTATGTGGATATATAGATGGATAAATATATCTCAGTTTCTGTGACTATAAACATGTATGAAAATTACAGTTAAATAATTTCATAGTTATTCTTAATCAAAACAGATATTCTGATTCCAAGACCATCTTGGAATAAGCAATTGGTAGTATATTTGTTTCTATATATTTTCTTCCAATGCTATGCATTTCATGTCATTATATTTACAAGCGTCAAATTTAATGAAAGCTGGTCATTATGGAAGTAGGATGTTAAAGAACATACACAATGAAAAGATGTTTTAAATTTATTTATTTATTTATACACTAAAGACTTGCTTACTAATTTCTTAGGCTTTAAAAGGGAGCAACCTTTGGTTTTGGGTAATGACGTACACTGGGAATTAGAAGTTTTTGATTTCTGTTCCACTCCTTTGTTCCCTAATGTCAAAAACTAATGTGTAATCTAGGTAAACTTTGCTTTGAAGAATGGGTTTATCATCTTTCTTCAGCTTGTCTTGTTTGTTTAAATTAAAAAAAAATATTCTACTGGTTGCCTTTTGTTTTACAGTTGCACAAAACTTACTATTACTCTAGTCTCGGTGGGAGCTTTTAGATGCTATTGGAATACAGATATTTTTTTTCCTGAAATGTATTGTGCCATTCTTGAGAAAAGCATTTTGAGATAATTTTAGGTCTCACTCTAGAAGAGTATCTACGGAGGTGCCTGTAAAATAAAAGTGAATATATCAAGGACAAAACTTAACTTGCTAATAGAAGTACCTGAGTTTAATTGGTGCTTAAATGTTCATCAATTCCTGGCATTCTGTCCTCAAACCACAAGACTTACTAAGTCACACTGCAGCTTATTGGCAGGCAGCAGAAACCTAATTCACTAAAGCCTAATTCTAAATGATTAACTTGTTTTTCAACCTTATGGAAGATCTAACATCAACAGTGTTTTGTTTTATAACACCAAACAGTGCAGGTTGAGTAGATTATAGTCATCAGCTAAACTGCATTCACAGCTATTCTGTTTTACCAAAATAGCATTAAAGTAGCTGAGGTACATTCTCAAATATCTCACTACCTCTTTACTGTCAGTCCCTCATTTTTCTTCTACAACCACAATATCTCTCACAAAGACACTGCATATTCCTTTTCAATATTGTTAACATATACATTGATATATCTATCCTTTTCCTCTAGCTTATCTGTTCTTATTTAACACTCTGACAGCAGTCTTGGGAAAGAAAGAAGAAAACACATTTTGAAGTCACCCTCCCAAGGACTGGGAAGAGCTGAAGGTGTTTAATGGCTGCAGATATGCACTGGTGTGCCAGGAGATACTCAGTGCTGGCCTGGGTACGTGAGGGAGATAGGCAAATGAAATAATTGTTCTGGAACTTGAAAGTGTTCAAATCTTTCCATGAACCAGGTGACAAAATAATATAACGTGGGAGTGAAGCAGCCAAACCTTATTTCTTTCCACATATACATTGTCACATGCACAGGTTATATGTATGCATACTTGGCAGTGTTTCTAAGTCTCAGACTACTTGGGTGGAAAAAAGAGAGTGCTCAGTCAAGTTGAGCGCAGTGGAGAATTACTGAAAATAAAGAGTTTTACTTATACAGTCGTATTGGGCTGCTAGATATTTGCAACTTAATTTATCTATCTTTAGAGGAATTACATGAACTTTCTGTTCCAAGAACTGTGCAAGTTTCCTTCTGAAGTGACTGCTGCATCTCATTGCTCTCAACGGCACTGAAACAAACTGTCACCTTCCAAAAAAATCCTGTCTCTTGTTATTCCCCCTGAGGAATAAAAGCTAGGAGATATTCAAGTATCTTACACTGTCAGAAGTCACAGTCACATTGATAAGAGGGGGAGGTAGAAGAAGCCATTTTGCAACTGGATAGTCCTCTATGGAGTTTCCCTTTTGGAAAACACCCACTAGTCTCTAGTGTTGAACCTTCAAAACACAAGAGACAGCAAGTTATTAATTTAAAAAATAATTAGGAAAAATGTTTGTTAAAATTTGAAAAGTATTTTTAAAAAGCCTTGAAATATTTCAGTTTTCAGTTTTTAAGAGTGTGTGCACTTTGTTCTTTAGGGGGAAGAATCAAGGGAACTGCACAAAGCACTACTTTTTCTATAGAGTCTGTGTCATATTTAAAGGATTTATCTGCAAAATGGATTCACTTTTCAGTGAAAACAGGTGTATGATGAAGTCTCCCCAGACCTCACAAGAGGGACAGAGTCAGCAGTGCTTTATTTTATTACCTGAATAATACATCTGCATATTTACTATATGGGATGTGCTCTGGGTGCCCACTGCAGCACCACCACTGTTTCACTTGTGTGTTTGGTTTACCTCAGCACCTACTTTGCTGTGAAACTGCATTCTCAGGCATTGGATTTCTACAGGGGCATGTGTGTATGTAGCGGTTATTCAAGAGAGGCTTTGTGGCCAGGGTGACCAAGGCCTGATGGGGTATTATACTCACATGAATCTTCCCGAGAAGCAACTTGTGATTGGTTTTGTGTACTTCGTGGAAGATTGCTCTTAGAGGTTTTCCTTTTTGCTTTTCAGTACTGAAAAATTATGAAGAACTATTTTTAAGACTAAACAGGCTTCCATCTCCAGAACGGGAATGTTTTCATTTTTCAAATTCATCTGAGTATTTTCATTTCACTTTTTTTGCCCCATGGAGAGACAAGTGACTTGTCATACCTCAGGAAACTGTAGTGTATTGGCACACAACTGCGTGGATAAAAAAGTATATATTATTCTTTTCATAGAAAACATTGAAGCTCTCGTTAAAGATATGGTTAGTGACAGTTGTTGCTATACCAATGATGACATGTTGGTTTATGTAATTTGGCATTCTAGATCCACTTTGGTATAGTTTTCTATTTAATGATCTAGTATTTTGTATAAAGGCATCCTTTTGTATTGTGGCTGAATATTTCCCATCATTTTTTTACCTGAAGATCCTTACATGTCTTGTTTTCAATTAGAAAAAAAAAAATCATCTGCATATAGATGCAGTCGCCTGACCCCTGGG
>VZRS01002110.1:0-26551 GCA_013398055.1 Ifrita kowaldi
GAGAGTTTTCCCATTATTTTCTGCTGTGCTCAGTACCTGGCAGCTCTTTTTAATCCCACAGGTTGAAAATTCCCTGGAAGAAGTTGGAATCAGAGCAAATCACACAAAAGCCAGGCTGGGAGAGAATGAGATGTTCCAGATATTTACTTTTCCCAGTGCGTTTTTAGTTTAACACAGAACCCCTCTCTTCCCCTCAGAACCCATATCTTTTAATTTTGTGTTTTTCTCAAAAAGAATTCCCACCCCAAGCTGCTAAAAAAATTCCAAATTATTTAGAGTGCTCTGGGCCACTGGCACATGGACTCAGTTGGTCACCTGGAGCCCTTGGCAAGAAATCCGTCATTTCCTGTGCGCACTGAGTAGCTCAACGTGAACATAAATGAATGAATAATAATAAATGAATAAATTAACCCCCTCAAACGCGCTGCCGTTCCGCCGCAGCCCACCGGAGGGCCCTGCTCGGCACCGCCGCTCCGTGTCCGCCAGACGGCGCCCGCGGGGCTTTGGGGGGGGGCGGGTCCCGGGGCCCCGATCCCGGTCCCGGGTCCCGGTCCCTATCCCGGGAGCCGCACTCCGCCCGGCGAACACCGGTTGGACCGGACCCGAACCCCCGGCTCCAGTCCCGGCCCGGCCTCGGTGTCCCGGCCCCGCCGCAGCGCCCGGAGAGCTGCTCCCGCCGCATCCCGGGATGAGCGGCCGCTGCGGGAATTGCGGGTTTTTCAGTTTCAAACCTTCCAATTCCAGCAGCTCTTCCCACAGAAAACGTACTAAAAGACAAATCCACTACTGGTCTGCACCGTCCCCTTGTAAACTACACCAAGCACAGCGCTGCGCTGCGTACTTCCCTTCTCAGCTACGCGTATCATGATATTCCTGGAATCGCGGAGTGCAAAGCTAAACCTAATTGTTCCCAGCTAAAATCTCGACAAAGAAAATGTGCCAGCACGGAAAGCTGTCGCTGACCTTCCCCTTTACAAGTGATAACTTGAAACGTTTCCAGCTACATCTTGCAGAGATAAACGAGGACAAACCGTTTGCTCAGACCTTGCGCCTTACATTTGGAAACCTGTATTCACTCCACAATCAAATGAGTTTTCTTTCCTTTAAAGCCTGTAAACTGCACACAGCCCATGGTGCTCTGCACGGCCTTTCTAGCTATGCACCAACACTGATTCTCGCAGAGTCTGACACACTTCTCGCCCACAAGAATGTGCCAGGACACACACAGATGCTCCGTTTCCCCTCCGCCTTGCAGCCTTCCATGAGCACACCACACCCTGGGGCTATGCACACCTTCCTTCTCAGCTGTGTGCACCTCGCCTTTTTTCACTGTCGGATCCCAGTGTCCAACCTTAAAACGTCCAGCAGGTGCTGCCATCAAACAAAAGGTGCTAGAACAAAACGCCAGCTTTGGCGTTCCCCTGCTGCCTATAAGCTACACCAAACACAGCGCTGCTGGGCGCTTTCCTTCTCAGCTACGCACCAGAATTCTGCAGTCAATCTAAACCGAAAAATGCTGAGCTACAGCTGGCACAGATCGATTGCCAGGACAGAGAGCTCGCTCGGACCTTGCCCATTACGTTGGGAAACTTCAGTTTGCATCACAGTCAAGTGACAGTCACTCTCTCCTTGCAGGTCGTGAACTGCAATCACGCTCTGGTGCTCAGCTAAATGTCCCATCACCCAATTTTAGTCATGCAGTCACCAAATTTGTGCCAGGACAGAAGCAACAGGAGGGTAATTCTTCCTCCCGGCACCACACGCCGGGGTTATGCACCTTCCTCCTCAGCTCGATTCCACCTCCAAAATTCAACACATCCAAGGATTGCTCCCACACAAACCCGCCAGGACCGGCATCAGTATTCAATGACATTTAAGGTCCCTTTTAATCCAATTCTATGATTCTGTGATCATTCTATGAAGTATTTGTGGGGTTTTTTGCCAGCAGGCATCAAGGACAACGTAGTTCTACAATATTATATGTTTGCTTTCACTTTGCATATAATTTAGACCCTTAGTACCCAAGTAAGAGAGAAAATAATTAGAAGTGAGTTGAAATCTGAAGGAAATTGAGAAATTGAGATGGAGGTTGAAACGCAGCTCTAGGACAGGTACCCGAGGGAGGCAGGAGTAAGAAAACGAGTAAGAAATAAAAAAAAAAAATCACAGCAGGAATAAAAAAATGTAAGAAAAAAGACAAGGAAAGGTGGGGTGGAGAAATCCAGATGGTATAGAAAATGAAGTGCCCACTTAACCCTTAAGGCTTTCCTTTCAGGTCAGCCTAGAAGAATCCCAGCAGGAAACTAACTAAAATTTGCACCTTTTCAGATTTCACGGAGGAAAGAAGCTCCTGCATTATTTTGGCAACCTTTTAAAATACCAGATTTACTCCAAAACATTTCCCCTACCCATTTAATTTGGGTTCCTAGCTGCAGCTTCAGGGATGTGTGGCTCCACCAGTCCTACGTGATCTGCCAGCTCCAAGCTGCCCTTCCGAGGAGCAAAAAGCCAAAATGCCCCGAGGACTGGATATTTAAGCAACTGAAACCCACCAGGTATTTAGAGTACACATTCAGCAGGTAATTCATCTAACTTATCAGCTCTCTGACAACCAGCCGCTGATGGGTGTTTTTTAATTTAGGAACTGAGTCTCCGATAGCCTAAACAAAGCCTATTATAAATGAGATGTGCAAATACCTTCTAATGCTATGAAGATCAGGAAATTTCATATTTGTCTGCTTAAAAGAAAATAGCAAGGAAAAAAATAGTTATAATTTAAAAAAAAAGCAGAATAAAAAAGCCCAAGTAAAAAAATCCCAGACCTTGAAAAATCAGATCATAGCTCCTGTTTAGATAATTTTTTTTTATTGGCAGTATTGTTCTCTTTCTAGCAAAGTATTCAAGTCAGTGAAGACTGACAGCATAGGCAACATGGCTTATGTAGCTTTTATTTGTTTTCCTGTTTGCTTTCATGGCACCAGGGTGAGTTGCCCCTTGCATGAAGGTCATCTCAGTGGCCTTAAAAAAAAAAAAACCAACAAAAACCAGACTAAAAACAAGGTAGCAAATTGACAGTGACCTGAACAAAAGGCAGGAACCAATTATTCTGCTACCGAGTATCAAATGATATTTTTGTTATCATGCATCCCTGAGTACCTAAACCTCAAATTTTGTGGAGAATTTCAAGCGAAGAAATGAAAAAAATTAGCTATTTGTTCGGTGTATAAATATACATATATAAATATATATATATCAGAACTAGAGGAAGGAGGAAAAAATTGTCTTTCTTGCAATTGTGTACAGCGTGACTACTAAGAAACACACACTTGTAAAGAAATAGCTGTAACAAATAGCTGCATATTCCCAGATGATCAAAGGAATGTTAAATGCTATCATTTAATGCAGTCAATATCCGAATCCGAACGTACAGTAGTACTGATTAATAACATCAATTAATCGCTATTTTTACATCAGCTGAGCTAAAAAACCAACCAACCAACACCCAACCCGGCCTTTTTTGCACAAGTTTCCGAAGGGCAGGCGGCTTTTGGCTCGTTTTTGACGAGCTTTATGGGGAATTTAGAGCAGAAATGTGGGGCCGCGCTGGGCCCCGGGCCTGAGGGGCAGCGGCGTGCGCCGGCTGCCCCCTAGCGGCCGCGGGCCGCCCCCGCACCCTCCGCCCCGGCGCTCCTGAGCTGATTAAAATGTAATTACGATTTAATTAACCACTGGCTGTAGGAAAGAACAGCGTGGTGCTCGGCGACGCCCGTGCAGCGACCCTGAACTTCCTCCTGCAGTGACGCTGTATATGTGCTCTGTCGTCATTGGTGAAAAAGCAGCTGGATTCTTCAGCTCAAGCTTAGTTCAAATGTGTCTTCTGTGCGTGTTAATGCTGTATTTATTTATTATAGTTTATTAATTTTACTTTGTCCACTTCTGGGCTTCTCAGGACTCCTGGAGCAGGTCCAGCGGAAGGATGCAGAGATGCTGAAGGGACTGGAGCATCTCCCTGCCGAGGAAAGGCTGAGGGAGCTGGGGCTGTCCAGCTGTTTGTGCAGCCATTCAAGCCAACAATTCAAATTTCAATGCACAGGAACCTCTTGCTTTATTTATAGCTTTAAAAACCATGCAGGAGCTTTTATTTTTGATAAACACCGGATGCTGATGCTTACCAAATATCCTGTATTCGGATTGTTTTGCTAAAAATATCTTCAGAGAAAACAGGTCCAGCACTGGTAGTGATTATTCTGACAAACCCGTGGCTTGGCTACAGCAGAGGATCCTTTCTGAATCTGCAAACCTCTCCCAGCAGCTTTGTTGCTATTAACTGCACCCACAGTGCTGCTCAATCAGGCGCTACACATTATTAGCTAACTTGTCCTTTTTCCCACCTTTCAAAAAAGAGAACTTGGGTTGACTTTGGTTTTCTTTGATGTACAATTATCTATAGCTACAAAGTTAAGAACCCGGAGCATCTGTTCCAACACTTGTCTTCTATATCTTCCCATTAAAAACCCCCAAACAAGCAAAACTCCACAAAACATTCAGTGCTGTCTCAATGTCCTGTTTTGTCTCTTGATACTCACATACAAAATAATACACACTGTTACACATGCATGTAAATAGCTGTAAAAAGTAATGTATAATATGACTTACATGTAGATGGAGAACCATAATGATTTATGATGGTAGAAAGGCTTATTGAGAGAGACCATATCTTTTACTAGAACATTAGAGAGCTAGAAAAAGCCCCACACAGGCTTTTCTTCAGGTTTGAATGTAAAAACCTTTGCAGCCCAGACTACAGTTGGCAAATTTTACCAGCAAACATTGAGAAATGCAGTTTTAGGGCAGACAAAACCCTTTGCCAAATCTGAAGTACTCACCATGAGTTAGAGCCAAGAAGAGAAGGAGCTAGAACGTCAAAAGGATTTATCTTATTTCTTCTGAAATGGAAACAGTGACCGAAGTCATAAACAAAAGCCCTGACACAGACACATGCAAACAGCTCTCGTTCCATTCACAAACCAGCAGGCAACACTCCATGAGCTAAAGCAGGGCAGCTGCGAGGTTTGAGTGTCCTCCTCGCTTTCGTGACAGCTGATTTTTCCATGGACAGCATCCTGACTGTCTTTGGACCGTCCTGAGGTGCAGCTTGTCTGCCTGCCCTGTTAAACTGTGTTATATTTTAACCTCATTAGTGAAGGGACTGAGTCAAGCTCACATTTTGTGTGACAATATCCAAGAGTGGGGGAAAAAAAAAATTAAAAAGAGGTAAAACACCCAAACTGATTGCATTTCCATGCCACAGCTTTTAAAAAGATAATTTGGCTTTAAAAATAATAATAATAAAAAGTAAAATGCTTTTTAAACTTCAGCTCTTAACTCCCTTATGTTCAAAATACCTGTTTCAACATGATGTTCTAATACATGTGCAACCAAACACCCACATGCAGCAGCATTTCTTGTAGCATCTTGCAGAATTAAATAGAGATTTATTTTTGAAAAGTGTCCATTTTCAAGCCATGAGTTGGAGCATTTTCATATGATTGGAATCAGCAGAGAGCCAAGGCGGACCAAGAAACAGCGTAAGCAAAATAGATGTTTAGATGACATACTATATTAAATGAGACTGATTTACTGTTGGAAATTTATAATAAGGAAAACAGTCACAACAGCAGCATTGTAAATCTTGGTTTCTGGTGCGTTTTTAACCTCAGGAGATAAATGCTGTACAAAATGAACTCTTGAACTCCTAACTCCTCTTCCTCCTCCAAGCCGATCCCACCTCCAACACTGATGAGGTCTAGAAGGGATGAAATGCTCAGGAACACAGATGCAAACCTGCCTCGTGGCTTTCCCTGGGAAAACAGCAGGAGGAAGTGCCAGGGATATTCTCCACAGCTCAGAGGGTGAAACTGGGAGGCTCCTGCTTGGCGAGGACAGTGCCAGACCCCCTCAGGACAGGGCTTATGACCTGGCAGGTGCTTCCAAGACACACACAGGCTGCACCTGAGCCATTCCCAGCATCTCCAGTCCCAGCTGGTCCTATTTACACCACAGTTTTCAGGATTTATACGGGGTCAGGTCAAATCCATCTCTTTAAGAATTAGTATTACTGAGTCTGTGATGCTTGTTCCTTTCCCTCAGGTTAAACCCTTAAGCTACAACAGGAGCACAGGATGGTATCAGTTAATAGGGGGGGGAGTTTTATCCCAGAATTTTCTTTTTGGACTCCAAACAGCTCATTTTCAGAAGGGAGAGCAATGACACAGCAGCAACGTCTTCTTCTCAACACCTCCAGCATACATCAGACACGGAAATCAGCTTGCAAGAAGCAGAAATATTTCCTGACCCTCATTCAGGCATTTTATGAACTTTGAGCCTCTTTCCGGCTGCAGAGATAAAATGCTGTGCTGAAAGTAAGAAACACTGATAGCTGTCGAAGCAAAGGTCCTTGCCCTCCCTTGCTGTGTGTGGTTAAGGAAATTTATATGGGATTTCACAACAAAAATGAATGCATTTTTTGGTCCTGAGAGCCTCTCCACTTGATTTGTTCCATTGCTTCTGCTGCGCAGTGCAGCACTGACTGCAAAATGTGACTTACACAACGAGGGTTTGCTGAGTGCTCCAGCAGAAAGACACCTGAGCAGACAAGTGGCATCCTCCCAAGTGACACGTCCTCCTGCAGGAAGCGCCTGGTGCCTCCAGGAGGCCACAGGGAGAAAGGCAGGGGCTGCACACCCAGAGCACTGAAGTAGGAAAGACCAAGAAGTATATGAAAGACGAATTTGAGGGGTTAATTAAAATCAAATAAGTCAGTGTTAAATAATCCCCATTTAAACCCAAATAACAGCACCCTGCAGATAGCAAAAACAGAAATTACCCTGGACTGTTGTTCTCTATTTTGAAGATAGGGAACACATTTAATTGTACCATATTTGAAAATTTCCTGGTGTTCTCTAACAACAGATGTCCAGTTTTCTGAAGAAGGCAACGTGGTCCACTATTGGCCCCGTTCACTGCCCATAACAAGAGGGTCTTTATACATGGCTACAACACGAATGCTAGTCGACACTTGAGGGGGAAATTGTATGGAATTGCTTCAGAGATTTTCTTTATTTATTTATTTATTTATTTATCAGTTAACAAAGTGTTCTATATTTATTCCTTCTAAATGAAAATGATTCGTTCCGAAATTCTGATGACAATTCTGGTGGTGCTGGTGTGCCATTTTACAGTCAGTGTTACAAGGCCATCTGGCATGCTGAATTTTTCCTGCCATTGCTAAAACAAAAGGTACCCCGTTATCTCAGCCGACATGAATGATAAAAGTTTGGTTTCCCACTTCCACATCCTCCATCCTTTTCCTTTCTCCTGTTGCGATTCCCCCGCCACCCATCCCTGGGTGGCCCAAGCTCTGCTCTGTCCTGTCCTGCGTGGGATGAGACCCACACTCCCTTGTCTGACCGGGGCGAGCTGCCCCTGTCTGCCCTGCCTGCAGTTTCCAAAGGAAGAAAAACACCCACCTGAGCCAGGAGGGGCTCTGGAGCGGAGCTGGGAGTCAGCAGGGTGAAAACTCCCCTTGCTTTCCCCATGGCAGGGCCGTGTTTTTCAATAAATTCAGTCAAAAACCCAAAGAACCAAAAATGCAGCAGGGGCTGAAAATGACCTAGCTGAAAGAGTATAATTGGATTTGGAGAGGGGAAGCCTGTTTCAAAAGAAAATTCCTGGGATGCTTGTTTTTAAAGGGGTAGCAGCAACCTCAAGAGAAAAACGAAGCAGCTGCTAGAAAACCAAGGGTAAAGCGAGGTCTGACCTCAGGACTTGCCCTGGTTCTGCAAATCTCTCACATCCTTGGGAGCAAAATAATCTTCAGCACAACAGAACCCAGGTGAATCGCTCCAGACGCTGCTGAGAGCACGAGATTCCCACTGAGGTAAAAAGGTCAAGTGTAGAACAGGACAGGGGGACAGCTTTCAGCCACCTAAGGCAGGCAACATTTCTGGGACAAGTTTTTAATACGATTTTTTGGATGCTTGTGACTTAACCAAGTTCCAGTGCTGCTGAAAGCAGGTTGTTTGCAGTTGCAATGCACAGCTGAAGGAGCAGGGCTCTATTTATGCCAACAATTCTGTGGAGCTACCACGCTGAACACACTATGGGACAAATCCTAGAAAAAATTATAAATCTGAACAAAAAAGACAGGCAAAAAAAGTATTACCAGTAATGCTTCATCTTCAGAGCAAGAGACTGAGACAGAGCCTGCCTTGAATCTAAATTTAAAAGCTTCCAGGCGACTGCATAGTTTTGTCCAGAGAGAAATAGGGTGAGCCAAAATGAGAGGCAAATTTAAGAGATGGCAAAGTGCTGAATGTTTCTGTTACCCAAGCAATTTCTTCAGAGGGCCCAATTATTTCTAACCTCTGGGGGTACTGGGTCTGCACTACAGTATCCATATTTTATACAGGAAAGCCACAGTTAAACGCTGCCTCACGGAGGGTTCAATGAATGCTTCTGCAGAGCAGCGAGTTTCTTTTGAATTTGGTTTTTTTTCTATCAGTTGATTAGCTTTCAGATCACACACGGTAACTGCAGAAGGGTTTTTTACTGTAAGAATGTACATGAAACACACAGAGGAAAAATTTCACTGCTATTTGGCTGTGGGGAAAAAACTGGATTTTCCTCATGATATTCGTTCTCCTCAGGCCATCGCTTCCAAGTCAACTGTATCTGCCACAAACTGTTAATTCATAAAGGAATTCCTAAATTCATAATGCAAATTAAAGAATTTCTGCATAACAGTTTTCAGCCTGGACACGAAGAAGCCCTGTGTCATAGACGACTTCCCTGTGCCAGGGGACAGCAATGAAAGAAAAAACAATAGATGGGTATATTGCAATATACAGACATCATAAAAAAGTAAAAGGCTGATAAAATCTTTCGATTCCAGCAGTTCCAGTATATGGTTTATGTTCACTTTTTACTACACCCTCTTCCTGTTTGCCTGAGAGCTTATCTTTGACGAAAAACATCATTGTTTAAGGTCTGACTAATACCCACAAAAACAAGGACAAGCTGAGAAGGACACGAGAACTTTGATTTCTGTATGGGAATTGCTCAAGTTTGGCCTTTTTTTTGTTCATTTTTTGCCTAGAATAGGACCACTTTTTACATATATAGGTAAAATTTATCACCAGTTATACAAAAGCAAACAGTTCCTACTGGGTTACTTGTAATGACTAGTGATAAGTGTATCCCTAACTCTCTTTGGTATGGATTTAGGCTCACGAATAAAACAGGTTTTTTCTTTTCTTTTAAGACCTGAAGGACATTTAAAATCAGGTGTCTCAGCAAGCTTTTGTAGGGATTTGTTTGTATTGAAATCTAGGGGTTTCAGTATTTACTTTCCCTAAATAACCTCTTTAAAATGTTCCTGTTTCTTTGCACTTCTCTGCAGGAAAAACAATTTGCTAATATCAAGCATTAAGGGAAATTTGCACAGGAAGAGGCAAATCAAATCTCTGATTTGTTCAAACAAGACACTCCCTTCCTCAATTTCCTACCTCCTTTCATTGAAGACTATTTAATTCAAATTACGTGCTACAAATTGAATGAAAGAGAATTCCTCTCTTACCGGTTCCAGCTTCATGAGTAACCCCATAGGGATACACACCCAATCATCTCAAAATTGATACAAAGGCTTAGCTTCAGCTATATTTGTCTTCAATGTATTTACTTGTGTCTAAATGTAAATGGGTCCCAGAGCACTTAAAGAATCAGAGGTCTGAGTTGCCCCAAGTGCTTCTTTTTCCTTCTTTCTTTCCTTTGGAATTCTTCCTGTCCTCCCTGGTACACTGAATGTGTCTGAGCACGTTCTGCAGGGTCAAACACCGCCCTGCAAAATCACACTGCAATGTGACTTCGCTGTTTGCAGCCCCCCGATGGGTTTGGCACAGGGCACGTTGGGAAAGCACCCAGCTACTTCACCGGGAGTGAAAAAAGGGGTTTCAAAGAGTCTGATTAATTGGATCATTCATCACCAAATTTGTCTTTGGAGCATAGTTAGTACTTGCCTTGCAGCTGACCATTGTTTACTTTATGGGGATGAATACATTTATTCATAAATACTATTGCACTATAATTTTACAGTTTAGCTTCTGCGCTCTAACTTCTTTATTTTTATTATACTTTTTTAATTACTCTGCATTTTCACAACCTCTGTCTTTGAAGTGGGGGGAAGAGCAGGACTCTGGTCCCCTATAACCCATTTGCCAAGCTGTGCTAGCTAGTCCCTTTAAAGAATAACCTGCCTGGCCAAGGCTCTTCTGCAGCAAAGCAAAGACTTGGCATCGCCAACCTCACGGAGCACCCAGTCCCATGGGTTCAAGGGGCAGGGGACCAGAGGTCACGGCTGAGCCTTCACCTCTCTGACAGCGGCACGCAGAACCAATTTCCTCTGAGCTTTCTTTAGCAGGCATGTGGCCAGCATGGGAAGCAGCCCTTCCCCCAGATGTGCAGAGTAAAAGGAGTTATTTATCAGTGAGCTCCACAGCCAGGCTGTGACCGGCACAGAGCGGGCCTCTGTGTGACACAGCAGCTCTCCTGTTCCCCGAAACAATGGCTTACGACAGCTAAATTAAAGCTAATCTCTGCCTGGAGCCTGTTTTCTGGCGTTATTCTCTTTTAGAGGACACTGCTTTACACCCATTTCCCACCAGGATTCCTGGAAGAATGGGAAGATTCACAGGGCAGGTGGTGGCACTGTCCAAGGTGAGCAGCTGAAGGGACCTTGGGCAAACACCACGGGTTTCTGACAGCCCAAGCCTCATCTCTGCTGACCATTCCAGCAGTTCCTTTAACACAAGCATTTTTCTTCCCAAAGAACCTCCTAAAATGGTGCTCTCCTTGTTAAAAAACCCCCAAATAAACCAATATTAAATAATGCCCGTTCTTCTAGGTTCCCGAAATTCATTTCCCAAAACAATTGGCTCTCTCCTCTCCCATCTTTGCCCTTTGTTAAGGGAAGTATCATTGCACTTGTTTTGCATGGAAAAAAATACGTCAGATATAAACCATGAGATTCTTCTGGGACTACAAGGATCACAGGTATTAAACCATGGTAAATCGTGGGATTGGGCAAATTCTCTTCATTAGGCCTGTTTCAGTATTCTTAATTCTGTCCTTCACTCTAAAGCCACATGGGTCCTTTACAACCTCAAAGAACAACACAGCTTCTCTTCTAAAGCCTTGCAACTGTAATAAATACAACCAAATATACTGATTTCCTGGACTGATAGACTGAAAACAGTGTAAAATCGTCCTTCCAGCACTTGCAATTAGAAGAATTAAAAAAAATATTTCTGAAGCAGGCAGGGGGGACTGACATGAGTTTAAGCAGAACATTTAATGTCTGGGACTGTAACTGAGCCATCCTAAACCTCGACACTTTCAGAGCCTGGGTTTTAAAACTAATCCTTGCAGATGGCTTTGAGAAACTGACATTTTAATCCTCATTTTACTAAATTCTAGAGATTTTTTTAAACTGTAGAGCATTTCAAAGCATCCAGGCTTTGGTCTGAGTCAGAAAAAGTAGGGCTACAGAAATGTCAGTCACCTCTCCCAGTCCTACCAGCTTCATCCTTTTTCTGGGACATCATGACACAATTATCTTGAGAGTAGATGACTTCTTTTTTTTTCTTTTCTATGTTTTTTTTTTTTCCAGAAATGTTAAAAAACCACACCAACAACTGTAAGATGAAACTGCCAGTATTCACTGACTGAGACAGAGATCCGACATAAGAAATTTCAGAGCACTGAAAAATAATTTACCCCAGCAGGAGCAGGATTTTACAAGAGAAATTGTTGGCCAGCTGTAACTCTTGGCAGCACTGCCAGCTCCACTTATAAGAAATAACGTGCCTATGCAAATCAGCCAGCTCTTGAAAATTCACAAGCCCCAAACGCTGCACCTCAGTCATGCAGCCAAAAGGAAAGGTTGTTCCTTCAATGTTATCCATATTTTCAGTAATTTCCAAAAGGACCCATTTTGCCAACCTTTCACTTCTTTGAATGAATTCGAATTAGGGAAGAGGGATCATTATACCCTAATTTTGCCCTCAGACTTTATACCGTGTCATATTTCTCTCTCCCTTGCCGCTGAGCCACACCTTTAATGTCATCAGGGTAAGGGAAGGGGTCCAGTGTCATGGGGAGAGGGAGTTTTGACACCCTGAGAACAGGGATTTGTGTGGCTGAACTTGGCTTGTCTCACCTTGTCCCTCCAAGGCTGAGCAGTGTGACCCCAGGAAGAGGAGACATGAGTGAGGGGAGGCAGAAATCTTGATGGTCTGAATTTCTACACCTCCATCCCCTTCCAACGCGCCCATCTGTCTCCCCTGAGGACCCTGGGAAGTGAGTTTAGGAAGAGAATAATTAAATACCTCCTGTGCAGCTTTCCTCCCTTCCTGCAGTGCAGCGCTTGCCTTGCTCTCCACCCAGGAACAGCTGAAGGATGCTTGTTTTAGCTCTTCCTCTGTCCCAATGCCCGGATCTCTGCAGGTTTGGATTTGGATGCTGCTCCACATGAACCCTCTGCAGCAGAGAAGCACAAAACCATCCCTGCTTCCCTCCCAACCTCAGCCAGTCTGTGATAAGAAGTCATATCAAGATGCAAATTAAAAAATGAAAGCTTAATTCTTCTTCTGCAGGGACAAAAGCATCTTAATGACTTTAAAATGGAACTCATCCTTAATCTCACCAGGGAGTTTGAATTTTTGTTTCAAAACAGATGCCACATTATCTCACCTAATAAATTAACTTTCTCTCCCTTTCATTTAGCATTCTTTGCCCAAGCAAAGTGCAAATTTCATTAATAAGAGAAAAAAAGAAGATTTAAAAAACCAAGCAGAAAGAGAATGGAGGAGAAAGAGAAGATCGTGTGGCTCAGATACCAGAGCTGCTTATTGCACAAGGCAGACTGTAATGCTCTGCTCTTGTGCTTGAATAACACAAGGACATTTTGTTACTGTAGAGCCCATCACATCTGAAAGGCCTACTCAACCCTGGAAAAATTTTTAAAAATCATCTTCACCAATTTGAAACTAAAAACCACAATAAAAATAAAATGCTTCCTTATTTGTCCCACTACTGAGTTATTTATATTAATTATTAATATAAACCGTCAAGGATAAATTATCTTTACCAGCCATGATAATACTCAGTATTTCTTCTAGCACCTGCTAGCAGCTTTTAAGAATACCTGATGTTCGCAGCATTGCACAATATTTACATTTCAAACAAAACAGGAAAATCTTCCTGCTCTCAAAAACAGTCGTTTCTGATAAAGCCACTTCAAACAATCCTCTACCTCTCCATCTCAAACTCAACAGCATCATTTCACCACTTAGTACGCACATAAAAGAACAAAGGCTGTAAAGGTAAGTACCCAAAAGGCAGGAAATTTAGGAAGCAAAGAGTGCATCACAAAACATCGGAACCCCCGTCACTCACGGCAAACATCGGCCTGCAAGGAGCTCCATCATCGCAGGGCTGCAGCACAAAGCCCTTCGCAGGGGGAGGCACAGAAAGCCACCACCCCAAGTCCAACCAGCTGCTCCTAATCCAAGGGCTGCAGCCAGCGAGGCTTTCCTTCCAAGGTGGATTGGTTGTATCTGCCACCTGGGTGACATTAAATTGGTCAGCAGGGACTGGGCAGGGAAGGGGCAGAGCAGCCCCTGGCATGCTCTGCGTTTTTCCCCTGCTTTTCTCCAGCTGCTGGGCCATCCTTGCAGATACAACTCGAGCAGATTGGGGAATGTGGAATATTTCAAACTCTACTCCATACGTGGTTCCAGTCACAATTTTGACTTCAGCATTTCTGGGCTGAAACCTCCTTGCTGTGACTTTGCAAAGAGGAACGGGCTGATTTTATTCCATTTATAAACTGAGTCTCATTGACCTCAGGAAGTTCTGCTGTTATCAGTGTGTCCTCAGGGCTGGATTCCTTAATCAAGACATCGATGAGTGCATTTATTGTTACTCTGTAATGCTACCACATGCATTTCACTCCCCAGTCTCTCCTCATCTGCCAGTGAGCAAAGTGTTGTGGAAAATCACTTCATCGGGAAGGAATCAAAGGCCATTGCGAAATTTTCCTTGGAGTAATCCCTTAATCTGGCAGTTTTCTGAAGAAGCCGTGCATCTGTGATGTGCAGACATCTCATTGCTAGGGAACAAAGCTCGCCTGTAGTTACTGCTTGACGTTAAATTCAAGCTTAAACAACACTGCTGTAACTGTTGCTCCTGCATGACACAGCCTTCACATTTGGTTGGCATTAAATTGTTTAAACCCAGCATTCATTGTTTCCCCAAACAATGCTGCCATTCTCAGATTTTAAAACGCTGCTAACTGTGCTTTTTCTCCTTAGACTTCCTCAGCCTTTCCATCCCAGACCCCTGCTGAGGAGCGTGTGGGGTGGGTTTTATCATCTCCAGCCAGCTCCAGTGGCAAGTGAGGTGAAATTTTGACTCTCCTGGGTGTTGGATGCTTATTTGTGAGAATTTCTGTTCATTAAGGCAGAGGCATCAGCAAACCTCATATTCTACTCCGTTCCTGAAATGTTTTGAAATTTCTGACAGCCCAAATATTTAAAGGCAGTGGATATATTAGAGAATGTGTGTAACACCCACCCTCCTTTGCAGCCCCATCCCTTTATAGTTTGACATGAGAGGGAAAAGCAGGATTTTTCCCTCCCAAGAGGATTTCTGATTTCTTCAAGCACACATGAAAAAAAAGGCTATTTAATCCTTTTCTGTAGGCAAACGCATTTGCCAACACAGCTGTAACCAGTGAAGCTATTTCTGTCCATGCGAAAATGCAAATCTAACTCAGTTCAGCAAATTAAACTGCCTTGTAGGTGCAGCCTAGATCAGCTCTCAGAATAGAATAAAGGACTTGGCCCAGTATAAATGCATCTTCACGAGGATTTCATGCTGTTGCAGCTGTAACAAGTCGGGCTGTGCTTTCCCTTCCCATGTTCTCTGGTGACACGACTATGCCAGCAATGCTTTTGAGAGCAAGCCCGACTCAGGCAGGTCTTGTGTGAGTCTGTCAAACAGCCCCCAGCAACAGCAAACGAGCTCTCACTAGTGAGACAAGGAGGGAACTGGCTACAGCCTACATCAGGCTCCACTGAAGGCTAACATGAAGGAGATTTAGGCCACTGGACATTCAGGATACTCAGGCAAAACCCATTGTCATGTGCATTCTGTCAAAAAGCAGCTAAGCAGCTCGCCCCAAAGCTAAAGGTTCTCCTCTGGAGTCTCCAAAACACATGTGCCAAAAACTTATCTTTTAGTAGCTCAGGTCTTGAGTAACAAATTATTTCCATCCTTTGAAGCACTTTCCTGGCATTCAGCTGAAATTGAATGTGGATTGTAGGATCCATTTTTCCTGGCGCTGAAAAAAATCCACCATCTTTTTGTTTTCCACCACACAGCCCCAAAACAGGCCAGGCCTTCAGGGGAACAGGGCTGGGACTGTCTGGATAACACCAGGTCAAACCTCACTCCTCAACTTGGTTCTCCTAAAGGACCCTCCATCATCACTGATGTTAAAAAAAAAAAAAGATTCTCCCTCAGAACAGACAGATGAAAACACCTGCGCAGTAAGCACAATTACTTTATGAAGTTGCATTTTCTGCTCTCTGACACAGTGCTCCTCTTCAGGCCAGGGTACTAAAACAAATCTCTGCAAAGTCTAAACTAAATTTTGTCCCCTCCTGATTTAGCAAGGTCCTTTACAAAGCTGTTTGGGCCGCACGACTGGGAGCTGCTCCCTGTTCTTGGAAATTATGCCCTAATCACCCACACTAACAACTTTGTCGCTCCACAGTCATCAGAACAACCCTTGCCAGTGGGAAGCTCTTTCCTAGGATCTCAAGGGAATGTAGCGTGCAAATCTTGGCTTCATTTATTGTTTTTCGAACAAATAATCAATGATGCCAAACACACAATTCCTGCAGCAGCTCTGAGCTCAGAGCAGGTTCACTGCAGGCCCCACGCTGGAGTGGGTTTTGATCATTCCGTGGCTCAGGGACAGCCCTGCTTCCCCAGGAAAATTCCTGGAGCTGGGAAGGGGAACCTGGCTAGAGAGGCTCCTTTGCAAAGCCCCAAAGTGATGTCCCCAGTTTGCTTTAAACCACCCGATATTGCCAATATCTCCATCTCCTCCTTCAAGTCTTGACACGTCCCTCTCAATACTCAAAAGTGAAATTGCCAAATTGCCCTGAGCAACCCAGAGCCTGTTACACACCTGTCAAACATTCTGTCTGTGTCATCCAGGCACCTTCATCCAGAGGCTCTCCAGAGCCCATCTCCCAGCAGGAGAGCCCTGCTGCAAACCCTCCTCCTGTCCTTCCAGCACTGGGGGTGTCTCCAGCAGGATGGAGTCAGCCCCTGCCTCCTCCTCTGGGCTACATCCCACCCTCTCATTCATTCCTTGCAGTCATGCAAGTGATGAGAACATCTGTGGCACAGACTTAAATAATATCAGCCTACTGATTTTTCAAGTCAGACCAACAGGAATCTGATTTAAACCCTGGAATACATTTGTAAGTAAATGGTTTAGCCTCCCTAAAGCCAGTGTCCTCATGTGGGTAATATCCACCACTTCAGCCTGAGCTTTGGGAAGGGGCTTATTCAGATTTTTGTCCCCATGCAAATGGCAGCATTAGCCCTGAATTGCCTGGCTTTTGCTAGCTTAGATCAGATTCAAAATTATTTTATGCAGGATTTTGACATTTATATTCTTTAATGCCTCCGACCCTCGTCTGCCAGGCAGCTGTTCCTCTGGGGGCTCTCCTTTCTGACATCAGCTATTATGCCTTTAAAAGTGCAAATAAATAAAATTATACATTAAAAGAGTGAAGAGGGAACATGTGCAGAGGAATTTTTTAAATTTTTTTTTTTAGTCATCAAAGGCAGCTGAGCCCCTCTACACTTCCATGTTGTGCTTTGCATTTGTTCCAGCAGAAGGACAATGAGAAATGGAAAGCACCAGTGTTCTTTATTTTAGCATCTCCCCAAATGTGTGCATTGGTTCACTGGGAGAAAAAAAGGAGATGGACTTAGCACTGCATTTAATTCTCTTCTAAATCTGCCCAGGCCTTATTCTGAAATCTAATCTCCAACAGAAGTTTCAAGTTTCCACAATTAACAATTCCACAAAATCCTCTTTTCTCCTTTTTTGCCCTCTCCCCCTCTCTTCCCTTTTCCTCACACAGTTTCATCCCTATGAAAAAACTCTCACCAAAGCTTCACCTCTGGGATTAATTCAACGTGCAATTAAGACTCAGACTAAACACAAGAAGGCAAATTTTCCTTTGGTCTCAGGTTTAACCAGGGCTGTCCTGAGCCAGGATGGGTATAGGTATTCAGTTCAAAAAACAAATTAGAAAATGTTCTGTTAACTTGTGCTGCTTGACAGAGAAATTTTTAATCAGAATATCTGAATTTCATTTGTTTTCTTCCATCATCTCCAGTTTTGTACATGAAAAATTGTACAAAGTGGCAGCAGACACCTAAATTGTTTGGGACAGGCATATTGTCTTAGTTAAGCTGAAAAAATGTATTTGGTGCACAATTAAAATGGCCACTGCTCTCAGCTTGCCTGATTATAATCTCTACCATATGACTTCCCTCTTGGAACATGCAGCTCCTTTTTGTGTGTTTGTAGGAAAATATCTTATAACTGAGGGCAGCTAATATTGGAGAAAACACTAATTTCCAACTGGAATATCTGTGAAGGATCTTAAGGTGGGAGAAACTCAGATTTGCAGCATTATGACACAAAATTACGATATATTAAAGATGACAGATTTAGCAACTTAGATTCTGGATGTTTAAATTCAGATGTTGTCCAGGGGTCTGGAATCTCATCAGCTGCTGGTCCTGGGCTGCAGCAGGACCAAGGAGGATCCTTTATCCCAGTGAAGCTGTCAAGCACAGAGTCCAGGCAGAGGGACTGTAGGAAACTGCACTTCTCTTGCCCAACATTAAATCCCTTTTGCACAAGCCCCTCTTGCACTGCTGTGGGCTGTAAACCCATCTGCGAGTCCAAACAACACCGCTTTCATCTCCACAACAATCCCTCTGCCCCAGGCTTGGGGAGCACAAATGTTTGTTAAAACAGCCCGTGCACAGCACCATTGTGAACCTGATAACTGTGTTTTGGCTTCCCTTCTGTCCATGTTTTGTGTTCTGAGGGGGAGTATCAGGTATGAGTGAGTGTTTGGAGCTGTTTTGCTAGGAAAGCATGGGACAGATCACCATGGAAGGGACATCCAGCGGGTGCAATCGCCTGGGCTGTTCTTCTACCTCCACATGTTGTAACAGAGAGAGCTCTGCTTGTGCAGAACAGGGCAAAATGCAAATATTTAGGCTAAATGAGGGCTGCTGCTGAATGCTCTCTTGCATCCCTGTTGTAGCCTGGACATGTCCGAGGGATCTGCCTGCCAGGAGATCCCTTCGCTATATTTGGGTGACCTTTGCTAGGGATGAAACTTCACCTATTTACACCTCCTGTGCCTCGAGGGCTCAGCAGCCGTGGCCACATCCCACAGGACTGATCTCTGCTCCAAATGGTGCTTGGCAGGCAGGTCTGCCACTCCAGGGGCTGAGCAGCCTCCCAGGTGGATGAGCTGGGATAACTCCGGGCTGTGGGAGCAGAGCTGGGCAAACAATTTCTCAGGGAGCCGAAAAGCAGAGCCCAGCCAGAACTCTGGGACTCACTGCTGAGCAGCCTGGGTTACTCCTCTGAAGATGCCTTTCTGAATTTCCCCAGGAGTATTTTCTTCTCCATTCCCTACCTTAGACAGTGGGTTAAGATATTTTGTCTAAAATACCTCTATTAGTCCTACAAAATTCAATAAATCATCACTTTGCATCTGCTGACCCACTTGTGATGTGATAATGATAAAAGCAAAAGTCTCACTTGTTACAGAAACATCTCCAGTGTTTGGAGATGTTGATTTGAATGAGTTTTGAGTTTTTCTCCCATTTACTGTTAGGACAATTTCGAGCAGTAAATCACATGATTATAGTAACAGCACCAGAGGAAAAGAGCTACTCCACATTTTCTAGTTATAGCATTTGCAGTGCTCACCCAGCAGATACCACAATTTCACATCTCATCAACCTGGCAGGCTCCAGCATGTCTTCTCTTCACACTCCCAGTTATTTTCTAACCTACATGGTGAATAAAATATATTTGTTCATATACATATATATAAATAAACAGTTATTTCTTGTATTTATAAATACTCTTAACTGTTTATAAAACCAGAAAGGGACTGGCTGCCTCCTGAACAATGTTAGCAATAAAATATTCCCCAGCATTTCTGCACGTCAAAGCAATGCCCAATGAAGTGTGACGTGATGAGAGCTCTGTGATTTAGAGGGGCCAGGACTTCATCCACGGAATAAAATGGGAACTATTTCTGCAGAGACAGAGTCCAAACATTGGCAAAGGAAGTTTTAATAGATTTTTACATGACACAAAGCCAAAAGTATCCAGAAATGACTGATGTCTCAAATTCCATAGCAAAAATCCGACGGAGCCCAACAGAAGATTTTTCCCTTGACTGCAGCGGTGATGAGATTAGGTATGAGGGAGCAAAAATCAGGTTTTGATGCTTAGTATCCATTGTAAAAACGTGCTACCAACAGTGTTAGAACAGCTCAATCACACAGTGCTTCTTGGAAAAGCAGCATCAGGAGAAAATCAGAGAGGAAAACTCCCCAGGAGTTGGTGAGGGAAACCTCTGACTGCCCATGAATGGCTCTGGATTTTGACTGCTCCCTTCCCACCAGAGGGAGGCAAAACTGCTGCTTTTATATGTGTTTTATTGGTTCTGAACACGACTGACAGCACTGCTCCCTCTGCAAGCTGTTACTACAACCCGTGACATCAGTTTAGTTGCACTCCATTTTCTGAAACAGATGAGTTAGTGGTTAAGTAATAAAATAGCAAATTACCTCTTTTAAGGTGGTGTGTGACATTATGGGGAGAGTTCTCTAAACCTCTTCACTAACACAGGTAATTTTGCTTAGTATTTTCCTCAGATTCCAAGCTCTTTCTGCTCCATGGACTGGTTTTAGTCCAGTGAAATAAAGACACTCCATTTCCAAAATTTATAGGGTTCATTTATTACCTCTAGTAACATATTATACTGTATAAATACTCTATCCTTGTTATATGTCCTTTTAAAAAAGCGATAACTTAGAAGATCACATTAGACAAGAAGTATAAAAATAAATACGCTCATTATATGCATTTATTACAAATTATAACCCTTCCCAGAAGGGAAAGAAATATGAAATACTTATGAAGTATATAAAATCTATAGTAATATATTTTACTATATACATATGGAAAGCCATATTCTCTCATGGTCTATGGACTGGCACAATCTTCAGTGATGTGAATGCTGGCGTTTTGCTGTGGATGGACCTGCTATCCCTCAGCTTTGCCTTCCCACCTGATCAGTGACTGAGCTCTACAAACCCAGCAGAGGCCACAGAGGACATTCCCATTCATAATGGGATTCTTTTTTTTTCTTTTTAACTCACATAATACCCATTGGCTGGGGTAAGGCCAAAGGTTTGAGTGTGACAACACGACTGGAATGCTCACACACTCCATGAATCTGTTAGGCAGGAAGGTAGGACCGAGCTGGAATCAGAAAAGCCAGTGGAAGGTATGCAGAAGGCACAAAGAGCAACTACTCGGACTCAGACTTCCACTTTTCCAAGCCTCTGGATTACACATCACCACAATGGCACTGGAGTGGCTGAGAGAAATGGACAGGCACACTGGGATGACATAAAGGTACTTTAAAAGAAACATGAAATACTAGTGATTTGTGGAGTTGGTGTTTGTTCTTGATATTTCTTACTCTTGACAGGTAGAGAATATGGCTTTATTTTTATATAAAACTATTCTCTGAAACAATAGCAGCCATGAATGACATAGTTAAAGCTCCTTTTCCAACCTTGTTTTTTGCCCTTTGTGAGGTAGGTAAGCCCTGACCAATTATTTTAAGCTTTTTCTCTCCCCTTCCTACACGTGGGGATTTGATCAGTACCACAAGATAAATGCAAAAGAAGGGAGAAATAACCGAACCCCAAAATGTTTGCTTAAATGTGTCTCACTGCTCACGTTTGGCTTAATTTGTAACAGGCTTAAAAAAAGGCAGTTGTGATGCCTTTGGGCCTTATCTGCTGAAGACAAATGAGTGACACGGGTCTGCTATCCCATCCAATTTTCAGTTGGCAGGGGATTTTTGGGATGCAAAGCCAACTCAAGCTGTTTGCACTGTCCCACCTCAACGGATCCTCACCACGAATTTTTTACGCAAAAACACACGCACTGCCTCTAGCCCTCTTTTGTGTTTTTCAGTGCACTGGTCTGAAGGAAAAAAATAAAATAAAATAGTAAAAAAAACTTTTTAGCTTTCCCAAGTCGTCCTATCTAGCTGCAGTCCGTGGCGTTGCAGAAGTCTATCAGGTGCTTGGGTTTCTTGGAGGGCTCACAGCTTTCTTGGGGCAGCACGCTGCCGTCGGAAGAGACACATTTCAACAACCTCTTCTTGAAGCCCTTCCCACACGTCTTGGAGCAGGGGGACCAGTCCCCCAGCTGCCACTGCGGGCAGGGCACGTCGGCGCAGGGCCGCAGGTTGCTGGGCTTCAGCTCGCGGGCGCAGTCGGCGGCCGGCCGGCCCCGCGGGTCCCGGCACTCCACCGCCCGCCGCTGCCAGCCCGAGCCGCACGACTTGGAGCACTCGCCCCACTCCTCGATCACCCACTCCGAGGAGATGATCTCCCTGATGGCGTTGAAGGATTCCTTCTTCCTGCCGGGCGCCTTGTCCGCGCCGGGCTGCGGCGGCTTCTTCACGAAATAGGTGAACTTGATCTTGGGCTGCGGCAGGTCCCCCACCGTCAGCACCTGGATGGTCAGGGGCTCCTTCAGGGGGCTGAAGCTGCGGATGCGCTCCAGGGCGGCCGAGGAGCCGCTGTACCGCAGCACGCTGCCCTTGTAGGTGATGTCCTGCTCCAGCGTGGACAGGGTGTAGTCGCCGTTGAGGACGTAGGTGCCGTCGGCGGCTTTGATGGCCAGGAAGCTGCCGTCGTGCCTCGCGCCCCGGTGGTTCCGCTGCTTCACCTCGATGTTGGTGGCCCCCGCCGGGATGGTGACCACGTCGTGGTAGCCAGGTCTGCCCGGGAGAAAAGACAAACACTGAGACTTCTGCTCTTCCCTGGGAAGGGGAAAAAGCCTCCCAGCACAGCACAAGACTAAACTTTGTCTGAAGTCAAGGCATTTAACTCATTAGTAGATGAATCCCACACTGGCAGAGGGGCTTTCTTTTGTGCTGGGATCTCCCTGCAAGTTATCCTCAACCAGACAGATAAGCTCAGTTGTAACAATAAACTCAGGCAACATCCACTGGAAAGCCAGAGCTTCCACCCACGAGGCACCCGCAAGGAGAAGGTGAAGCAGCAGCCCTACACTCACTTGGCTCTAACAAGGGTGCCGGACACTTTCTTGCAGGTGGAGCCGTTGCCCCCGCAGATGCCGCACTTGTCGAACTTCTTGTTGGAGCCGATGGTGCGGTCACAGCCGGCCTTCACACACTGGCCCTGCACGCACACCGACGTGGAGTCGGGGCTGCACGGGGTGCCATCCACCACCTTGGGGACACAACGAGTCTGGTTACAACATGCACAGTGCTCTGAAACTGCCTAACACAAAACACGGACAGGTGGAAAACCTGCAGCACAGGTCGTTTTCAGGGCTGTTGGAACTAAAAACCAGAGCAGCCCATAGGTAGTTGGAGGCGTGTGGTGCTACTTCATCTCACTTGCAAAAACGATGCCATGGTGACAGGAGAAAACAATCTCAGTCTTCATTAATATCCCCCTGCTAAAAACCTACAAAACTGTTTTACTGATTTCATATTAAAAAGCCCCATAGCTTTCTAGTGTCACTAGAAGGCAGCCATGACCTCAAAGCACACTGCCAGTGTTGCTTTTAATGCTGTTCAGCACATCCTTTATTTCTAGGAGTGCTGTTCCACAAAAACCCTCTGTGTCATCGCCCTGGTAGTTCCTGGCTCTCACCATCTGATGACAGCAAATTCAAGTAGCTATGCAAGATGAACATTTTTCCTCGTGTTTATTTTAAGCTGTCAGCGTATTAGCAACCAGTATGAGAAAGCACCAATGTTCTGGCAAAGATCCCTCAGAGTTTTCCAAACCTATCTCAGTGCAATCAGATTGGTAGAAGGAAAGGGAAGGAAAGCAGAGTGGAGTGGGTAGAGGAGGTGCAAGAATTGTGCCAGAACACTTAAAGCATGCTTGCAACGATCCAGCTGTACATGGAGGAATAATCCAGCTTAAATATGAGAAAGACGTAATTTCAGATTTCTACGCTGCTTGACTCTTCACATAAAGAGAGAAAATAAAAATCCTCATGATCAGAGGGAAGAGGTGCAGTTTTGAAGTACCTTTGGCTGCAGAACAAAGAAGTATCCTGTTCCTTTGGCTCGGCAAACCAGCTTGCATCTGTCCTTTGGAGACACACCAGCAAACTTGGGTGTCCACTCCACTGCAGGTCCACTTCCAAAGGGAGACTTGGAAAACTCGTTGTGCTTTTCACACTGTTCCTCCCTGAACGTTTTGCCTGCAGGCAGAGAAAAGACAGGTGGGCATGAGATCATCTCTGTCTGTGCTCTTCCTCCACAACACACCAATCCTGGGTGTCAAGAACGGGGAAAAATTACCATTGTTGTCCGGGCAGTCCTCGATGTTACAGGACCTGTACTGCACCCGCTTCCCCTCGCAGTATTTGCCCCCATTCCTCGGGATGGGGTTGTCACATTCCCTGAAGGAATACTGCACTCCCCCGCCGCAGCTCCGGGAGCACTCACCCCACGCCCCCCAGGACCCCCAGCTCCCATGCACTGGCGTCTGGAACGACAACAAAAGCAGGACACAAGTTAAGACATGAAAATCCATACAAACCTACACCACAAAAACCATCATCATGCTCATTTTCACCCAAACTCATTAAAAAACCTGCCCTACGTTCGTTTATTAGCATTGAATCAACCCCTTCGAACAGATCCCTCCCACTGCAGCGCTCTCCACGCGGCTCCGCAACCCAAGCTGCACCGAGTTCTTTTTCACTACTCACATCATAATGCTTCTTCTCAGTCTTATTCACACACTTGCCATTCATGCACCACTTCCCTTCCCCGCAGCTGGTGCCGTCTGCCCAGGGGAAGTGTTTGGTTTGGCACACGAGCAGCCCTCCGGAGGTGCCGGTGCACCACAGCGTCGTGCACGTACTGGCGGCGTCAGGGCAGTGCTTGGACTCATCTCCGAACGTGAATTGGCACTGCCTGTTGGCATCGTACAGCGTGCCAGGCAAGTCAGAAGGGAGCTGGATGGGCCTGTGGGGCTTGTCCAACAAACACTCCCCTGAAAAAGTCGGGAAAAAAAGGAAAAAAACCGAAGTCAGATGATGCTGTGGGTTCAGTTTTAAAAGGGAACTGCATTTGCTTTGTAACAGAAGCCTTTGAGCCCATTTGCGCCAGCATTTTTGAAAAAATAAGGCTCTTCTAAACTCACTGACAGCATGCAAAAGGTTAAGTCTGTACTGAAGCACTCTTGTTAAAAAAAAAGCAAAGCAGTAAAGCTCAAGAGCTCAAACGCCACATGAATGGAAAGCTTAATAACCTTACCATGACCGTTATCCAAAAATGTTGTAATCATGTAGGCACTGCATGGAGACCAGGGCTGGCTGCGGTCCAGGTTGGAGAGCATGGATGCCATCATGTGGAAATCCCGGCTCATTCCATTGATGCCAGCACACTGCTTTGCATCGTCATGAGGCATGTTAAACACGTGGCCTTCGAGAAAAGGAGAAAAGGAAAGTCTGTGACTTTAGGAAGTCTGTCCTATGCATTACCAACAGCACTTTAAATATTGCTCTAGAGCTGCTCATAGCCTGGTCTGTAATTAATAACCCGAATCTGAACGCTCCCAGATTTCAAGCAGATGGCACTGGATCTTCTCTCCCCTTTTTTCTCCTGCAGGCACACGCACAGCTCTTGCAGACAATGCCGTGCGGGCCGGATTTACTTTCCAGAGTCCAACCCTGCTCCAAGGCAGGGCTTTGCCTCCTCCCGACTGCTCCGGGGAGGTGCAGGCTGGGCTTTACGGCATCAAGATGGCTTCAATTAATCCCAGGGAATGGCTTTGCAAAGTTTCAAGTACCTAATTCGTGGGCTGTTGTGAAGGCAGCCTGCAAACCATCGTCTTCTATGATAGAGCAACTGCGGTTTAGATCACAAACTGTTCCCACATCAGCCATCCCAAGAGTATCACATGTCTTGGCACCGCACAGGTCCTGTAAAAAAAGGCAGTTTCATTATTAATCAGATCAGAGACTTAACCTTGGCAAGAGCCATCCAGCCCTGGCAGTTTGCCTTTACTTATGGAAAGAGCATAAATATTCAGCACTTCAATGGGTATGATGGCAAAAATCTGTCTCTGGAACATAGGCGAGGGTTACACGTAGAAATAAAATGCATAATTTCCATCTGAAATCTGCTAAAAATATATGGGGCAGGAACACAGTGCACAAGCTGTGAGTTTAGAAAGACAGTGCACAAACTGTGAGTTTCACCCGACATGGTGCAAACATCAAAAAAAAAAAAAATCAACAAAATAAAAAGCAGCTCATCTAATTTCTAGCCTGCTTCACTGCAGCTGTGAAGACACACGACTGTCTCTGGACACTTTTTTTTTGGAGGTCTGCTGGCAGAGGGGGCAGGGAGCAGTGGGGCTGGATGTGACCTCGGTGTCCCTCACCTGCCTGGTGAAGAGGATGGCCGTGTCGTAGTGCTCGGCGTGCCGGTCGCTGGGCGGGTTGTGCTGCTTCTGCCAGCTGCAGAAGTTCCTCAGAGTCAGGGCGGCGTTGGAGGAGATATCCGGGCCCTTGCGCTCCTCGTAAATGACCATGATCTTCACCACCACGAGGCTGATGGAGTTGCGGATGCTGGGGTGCTTGTACAGCTTGGCGGCCACGGAGAGCAGGGTCAGCAGGTAGTGCTTCAGCCCGCTGCCGTGGAACTCGGCCATGGACTGGTCTGCCACCAGCAGGGTCTCCACGTAGCGGGGGCTGGACACGAACCTCTTCTTCCTCCTGCTTCTCGTTTCTGCGTTAAAAAGAAGGGGAGAGAACGCGCAGGTGAGCACAGCAAGAGACCACGGTTTAAAAGCCCAAACCCACTCAAGACGCGCACCCAAGGTTTGTGCACCCGCCCCCGAAGCCCGGCGATCCCGCACCCGGGTGGGCACCTCGGGACGGGATGCGGGGCAAGCAGCGGCCAGGCATCCCCGCCAGACGCCCCTGTCCTCCCCGTCCCTGCGGAGGCCAGCGCGGCATCCCCACGGTACCTGCGGGCTCGGCGGGCTCCGGCCCCTC